>VDFB02226954.1:0-27075 GCA_007258455.2 Sequoia sempervirens | reverse complement strand
ATTTAGGGAAAAAGCTTCACGTCTCCTAAAGCGTCCTTCTTAATCCACCTGCCCTTGTTTTATTCAATTTTGTTTCCTCAAATATATCAACCACCTAGAAGGAAGACAAGTGTTAGCAATAAATTAAATTGGAAAATTAAAGACATTTGGTGCTACAAAGAATTCTTTCTATTTCAAATCTCACCAATATAGGATTACATGTTGTGGTGAGTGCAAAATTCCAACTTGTACAAACAATAAACAAACATATTAAACTGCACAATGGGATTTTACTTCCAATTTAACCTATCCCTAACACTAGTAATATATATCAACAATTGCATCTGTCATTCTGCCATTTTGTAGGAACTGTGAATCACTAAACGTTCATTTAGATATATAAAAACTCATCTCTCCTGACATATGAAAGAGGCCATAACTTGCAATAATCAATAAGGTCATAGAATACAAACAAGAAGGATACCACATACCACTATCAAACTTATGTTTATATCCTATGTCTCTCAATGAACATCTAAATGATATATCGGTATCATAACCATAGTTCAATGATATTGTAAACTAAACCATTACTTATACAAATGACTGGAAAATATAGATTATTGCAAGAATAAAGGTTAATGCGTCAACAAAAGCCTTGGTGATCACCTTGATTGACCAAAAAATAGCAGCTAATCTATTGAAAAAACACACCTATGTACATACAAAAATGCATAGAAACATACACAAAAACATACATAGAAACATACATAACATGAAAAGAAGAAAAAATTGGATATCAGTGAAAAAAAGAGAATTAGTTGGATGGAGACATGAGAGTCCTAAGTGAAAAGGTAGACAAATTTTGTAAACAACTTATTGAAAACAAAACATCTACATTCTCTAATCAAAAAGACACTCTCAAAGCTAAGAACAATATTTAGGTTGTAGGTTTCATAACACATATTGTTTTCCAACATGCAATTACATATAGACAACATGCTTCTAATGAAAACCTTAAAGTTTGTAGACAATAAGAATGTACTAAAGCTTATTCACCTTCGCAATTTATAGCAACTCTTACACAAAAAAATTGCAATTCGATTTCCTCATATGATTTAAAAATAAATGCAGAATATAATTTGCAAGTTGGAAAACACATTGTGGTTTTCCATTTATTTCATTTTGTACATTCAAAGTTATGTGGTGGAGAGTGTAGGCAGAATGTCTTGAAGATCTTTTGTTAATTAGGCAGTAGGAATGCAATGAAAGGCACCGTTTAATAAACACCCACTTTTTTCCAACAACCATTAAAACTCTAAATGATTGCAGGTTGGAAAACACTGTGGGAGGTGAGTGCATGATTTATGAAACCTCCAACCCACACAATGTTGTAAAACCCTCTACGAACGCAACTAATCTCCTGACAAAACATACCTATGTACATACAAAAATACATACATAGCAACATACATAGAAACATACATAACTTGATGAAATGACATAGTGCAGGGCGCACTAAGACAAATGATAAAAGTGATGAAATTGGCATACGGGAGGAAACACCATGGCAAGGAAAGTGAGGAGGTCTCCCGTTGCATCAAATTAAATCAACATTTTTTTTCCTTGTGTGAGAAGCTATCCATTCACTGCAGGCGGGAAGGGATTTGATGTGATTAAGACATGTATTTTACATTGTAACAAGTATTGTTCTTGGAAAACACTTTGTGTTCTGGGTTTTCTCATTTTTTAGGTTGAAAGCAAAATGTTGGAGAGAAAGGGGGCATTGCAGGAAGGGAAGATGACCATCCGAGTTGAGGTGAGGGGTTTCTAACCAAATGTATGTACATAGGTACGTCAACTCAGTTTTCTCGACTTACCAATTGGGCTGTTATGTCTAGAGGGTTTTACAACACTGTGTGGGTTGCAATTTTTTCTTAAAACTCAGTATTCTCCAATCTCAATACATTCTAACTATCTAATTCACAAAAGGCTCTCAAAGCAACCAAAAAACATACCAAATTGAGGTGAGAGGTGAGTAACCAATTGGTTTGTTACTTGTAAATTAAAAATTATGTGGGTTGCAAATTTGAAAAACCAATGTTTTGCAACTTGGAATTTTACAAAACAATATGAATGTAATTTAGATAGTACAAACAATGTGAGTATGAGTTGTCATTTTTAGAGCTTTTTTCTAGCATGGGAATTGGAGGAAAATTGGCATGTGCATTTTTAGTTTGGAGAAAGGAGGAAAACACTCTGTATTTCATGTTTGCACATTGAAAGATGAAGGTTGGAGTGCACATGTAGGATTTGGAAGAGAAAACCAACAAAATCAAGGTGAGGGGTGCTAAGCAATCGGGTTGTAGAGGGTTTTGCAAGACTATATGGGTTGCTTGTTCTTAACACCTAGGGTTTTCCAACATGAATTTTTACAAAACAGAATGAATGTCTTGAAAAGCTTTTGTAATTTAGACAGTGCAAATGTATTGAAAGGCCCCTTCAAAATTTATAAGGACTTTTAATTTGAGTAAAAATTGCATGTAAATTTTGCATGATTGAAAAAAAAAGTGCACAAAATAATTGTAATTTGGAAAACACAATGTGGGTTTTCAATTATTTGAATCTCCTTCTTTAAATGTAAAGAGTTGTCTCACGGGTGGTGGCTTGCTTCTTAACACATATGGTTTTGCAACATGGAATATTGCAAAACAATATGAATGTCCATTAGCTTGGTTTGTAAAGTCTTTCCATTGGTGCATTTTTTTGAGAGAGTGGGATGGGGGATGGGGTGTTATGTTATAATGTCTATGCATAGGTGTGTTTTATTAGTAGATTAGCTTCTCCCTACTAATTGTTCAAAGTACTGTTATTGGAAAACTCTTTGTGTTGTGGGTTTTTTCATTTTGTAGGTTGAAAGAGAAATGTTCGAGAGTAGGGGATGGATTTAAAGGTTGGGGAGACAACAAACCAATAGAATTGAGGTGAGGGGTTTGTTACCGATTGATTTGTTATTGCTAAAGGGTTTTAAAATATTATGTGGTTTGTAGAATTTGATAAACTAGTGTTTTGCAACCTAGAATTTTATAAAATGGTATGAATGTAATTTAGATAGTACAAATGTAATGAAAGCCACCTTATATCAAGTCTTACGCAGTGTAAAAATTGCATTTCAATTTCTTAATATAATCCAAATAGACATGCACAATATGATTGTAGGTTGGAAAATACAGTGGGGGGTGAGGTGACAACATGATTAACAAAACCTCCAACCCACAAAATGTTGTAAAACCCCCTACACACTGAAGCCAAATACCTTACTAGGTGTTTACAAAGCGGTGCCTATTACCACACTCCTATAGTCTAAATAACACAACATTTCAATACATACATATTGTTTTGTAAAATTGTAAGATGAAAAACACTATGTTTTACAAAACCTACAACCCACCTAATGTTTCAAAACCATTTAAATACCAGTATTTGAGGGACATTTAGGTGTGTTTTGTCTATTTCTTTACATGAATGCCTGCAACTCCATTTCATTGCCCGCGCTCCCCAACAAACTACAAAATGAAATGTGGAAAATGGTAGCATTTAGGGCATTTTTTCTATTGCTTTTTGAATTTCTCACTAGTTGCACGTCCTTTTCCAATGAGGACACGTGATGGCACGCGACTAACTGTCTGTCAAGTCTTCCTGTCAATGCGTTTTGTCTAGCGCGTGGGATGGGGGTTATGATATAACGTTACATATATAGGTGTGTTTTATCTACACTTTATCTTCTCCCATAATAGTATACTATACCAGTATTAAAGGTTGATTCATATAATATACCAGTATTTGAGGGAACAACTACGAGGAGATACTGTGTTTTCCAACACTGCAAATAATGTGAGTATTTTATTTGTTCCAATCAAATGAAGAAAGTGAAATGCCATTTTGACTGTAGCAAAGAGTTTTTCAAAAATTTGAAAGTGGACTTCATTGCATTCTTAGTCATAATGAAACAAAACTTTTCAAAACAAACTAACTGACATGGGACAATGTGTTTTCCAACATTGCAAATAATGTTGAGCATTTTATTTTTTCCAATTAGATAAAAAAAGGGAAATTCCATTCCACATTTATCCAAATATAAATTATATTTCTTAACATGATCCAAATATACATGCATAGTATGATTGCAGGTTGGAAAACATAGTGGGAGGTGAGGTGACAACATGATTTACAAAACCTCCAACCCACACAATGTTGTAAAACCCTCTACACACTGAATCCAAATACCTTACTGGGTGTTTACAAATCGGTGCCTATCACCACATTCCTACGGTCTAAATAACACAAATCTTTTCAATACATACATACTATTTTATAAAATTGTAGGATGCAAAACACTGTGTTTTACAAAACCTGCAACCCACCTAATGTTTCAAAACCATTTAGACACTGTAACCTTCATAATGAGAATGTCAATGGGAAAATAAAAGGTTTTGTTTGTGTCCATTCCAAATTATGATTTTGAAAACCCACCGACACATAACCCACATTGCATTTCAAATGAAAACCCGTTTTCACAAGGAACAACCTTTATTTTCCCATCAATGAAAACCCATCCTCACTATGAACAACCAAAAGGAAAAAATTAAAAGCCAACACAAAAACCCACAAAACACACAAAAAACATTTGCATTTCAAATGAAAACCTCTTTATTTTCCCGTCAATGAAAACTCATCTTCCCAATGAATAGTTGTTCAATTCTTCATAGTGAAATTTGAAAACCCTCAACACAAAAAAAAACATAAACAACTATGCATTTGAAATGAAAACCCTACATGCAAACAAAACATTTTATTTTTCCATCAATGAAAACCCATTTTCTTTAATGAATAGTTGTTCAAAGCTTCACAGAAAACTCATTTAACAACCGTTGAATGCTTCACACTTCCTACACAGAATGGAAAAATGGCAGATATACATACCCGTTGGCTAGCCGCCATGCCTATCAAATGTGTTGCTCTTGTTCAACCTCCAAATGTGAATTCCTGCAACTCCATTCCATCACTTGCGGTCCCCAACAAACTACAAAATGAAATGTGGAAAATGGTGACGTTTAGGTGTGTGGAAGCGGCTAAATTGTAGACAAAACACATCTATGTACATAAAAAAATGTTTAAAAACATACATCAACTCTCGTTCAACCTCCAAATGTGAATGCTTGCAACTCCATTTTGTCGCCCATGTATCCCTCCCCAGTAAACTAGAAAATGAAATATGGAAAATGGCGACATTTAGGGATTTTTTTCTATTACTTTTTGACTTTCCTGTCGGTCACATGTCCTTTTCCGGTGATAGACATGTGACAACATGTGGCTAACCGTATGTCAAGTATTTTCGTTAGTACATTTTATCTAATGAATGGGATGGGGGATGGGGGGTATGATATAATATTACATACATAGGTGCATTTTGTCTACACTTTAGATTTTTCCTTGAAGCATTTACCAAATAAAATCTTCATTTAAAAATTAGATGATTATTATTATTTTAATGTAATGGTGAATAGTGTACATTTCAAATTAAATTATATAAAATTAAAATATATTAGTTCATATAAAAGATGGGTGGAATGAGATTACACTTCCTAAAAAAAATATTAAAAGTTTACAACAAAATAATATTAGTCACAATATTGTGCATTTAGAACAATATCAACAAAAGGGGAGATGGATGATAGTCAAGAGGATTATCCCACCCATAGGAAGATCTTGGAAATCAAGAATAAACTCCAAATATGTGATGGTATCCTCTTTGTCCTTCTATTCTTCTTGAGGAGGTGTAGAGGGAATGGGAGATGGAGCCTAGTATGCCTTGTATTATTGATATAATGTAAACAAAACAATAATATAAGTTTGGTCTAGGCTAAAATGGGTAGGAAAGAAATATTCTATAGAGAAGTATCCTTAAGTGACAAGTGGTTGAAATCCAATAACAATAATATTGTACACTACTCCATCATGGGGAAACCTCGGGAATTGATAGATAATAGATGTGAAAAACCACATGATAGTGAGCTATGGATGACCTAGTAAGATGCAAAATCCACCTAAAGTGGGATCATAGTAAATGGAATATCCAAGGTTTTAGGTCCTACCAAGATAGAAAAGGTAATATTACCCATATATGAAATGAATATTTTGGCATGGATATACAATGAGATGTTGAAAGTGTCATATGTATCTTGATAAAATTTATTTACATATAATAATTCCTCTCTAACTACATGAACAATTCTAACTAGATTAACCAAAGCACAATGAATAATCTTTTAGTTAACCAAATTAGGAATATAAAGAGGTTTAGGAAGATTGTATACACCAACTAGCATGTCAACAAATGAGAAAGAGATGGTGGATTTGAGAATTTTTTTAATCTAAGGGTATTGGAGTGGAGTTTCCACCATTTGAATGATACTAATATATGGTGATGAGGAAGGAAGAGACTAGATATCTAGCACTAGAGTGTTGGAAGTGAGATAGATGGATGAATCATGATCTATAACATGGTCAATGTAGTTGGTGGATGAATGTTGTATAGTGGATTTTTATAGACTTGAAGGTTTTAATTTTCCGGTGTGAAAGAGTTAACTCTTTATTTACTCTATTGATTTGGATGACGTTGGAGTAAATAAGATCTTGAATTAATTTTTTCAAGTATAAACATTTATTTGTGTCATGAGTAGGTACACAATAGAATTGAAAAAAATCCTTAGAGTTGTAGGTAGGTGGGAGTGGTTTATTTGTATCAAAGAAGTGGATAGTTGACGATTGCACCATGCTTTCAGAAAGGAGTTATTATAGAATAGAGTATAGTGAATTAGAGAGTGGTGTAAAATGATAAATTTTTAGTGACCACATAGTTAAGGCCATTGTCAAAGATGAAAGTGAGGTTGTACCTGCATTATTGATGATGATGGATTTTTTTTAATTTTTATAATTATTATTAAATAATGAAGAGGGCTCAAATGATGTGACAAGATTGACAAGGTAGAAGGGGATACCTCAAACTCACTAACAATCTATTGGTAATCTCACAAGGTCATGCATAAGTGTGGAAATGATACATACCAAATGAGTAATATCTTATCTCAAATACGAGGTTGAAGGATTCTAATGAAAACCATTTTCACATCTAATTCAATAAGTGCATATATAACCTATAAATTTAATGATTGATAATGAAAGATAAATTCTATGACATTCTCATTGGCGCTCAATTTATACTGAACTAGGTTAGTAAATGTGACTTGTGGGCCAATGTTCACTTCAAAATGTTGTAATATTGATTAATAATTTAATTGAATGATAAAATATGCTATTTTGGAAAGGACAAAAATCAATCTATTTCCATTTCTTTTGATTAACACAATTTTTTTTGCTAACTTGTCCTAAAATAGAAAAATCACTACACAAGGTAGAGAATGCTGAAGCATGTAATTGTACATCTACTTAGAAACAATATTTATTGAAATGGAGAACCTCAAATCCTATATGAATGGTTGTAGCTAGGATATCAAGTGATCACGAGTTGCAATGATAGTAGGTGTTGATGATAGGCTACAAGTTGGAAAAAAAGTGAAGCAAGTTATTGTTTTAATTTACCCATGTTCTATATAATTTTTTTTATAATAATGTGGTATTTAACAATATAGTTGTAGTAGTAAGAATGACTAAAAATAATTGTGAAAGTTGTCTAACTCCATTCATGTCCAATAAATTGATGTAGAAGTGGCATGCATTCAACTCAACGAACCAACATATCCCTTATCAAGCAACTTATCGACTTAAGTGTGTTACATTTAATTTTGTCAAACAGGGAATTGTAATTTATTGGATGGTTCCAACACTATATGTGTAGTTAAGGATTCTAAGTTTTCCTAGATATTGTGTATAGAAGACTTAATTGGAAATACATTTAACTAAAAACAAAACCTATCTTATAAAATTTAACTATGTAACAATTGCTACGAGTAGATACTCCTATTGGGATAGTGGCTAAATAATTCAATTATGTTGTAACTATTTGCTAATGAACCTATTATTAAGTAATTGTTGATAATCAATTGATTGCTACTTATAAAATTAATTCAATCAAGGAACACAATGTTAACAATCTATTCTAACATTAACAAACTATATAAATTATGAAGAGTACTACAATTACCTCGAGTGGTACTTGCTTGATTGGCTGAAATCTCACAATATCTTAATCAAATCTCAATTTGATCTTTCTACTTGACTAAATCTATTTTATTTATTGCACTATGAAAGTTTGATCAAAGTTGATAACAATATTGATAACAAGAGTGTTGATAGCAAAATCTATTAGATCTCTGACTTATACAATATCTACTATATATACAAGATCCAAATAGTTTGATTATTATAGAATATTAACAAATTATTAACAAATTTCAACTCATCCACAAGCATAGGGAGATGACTCATTCCTCTCCTAAGAGAAATTTGAATAGGAAACTTAATCATGCAAAGGTGTCAATATCATAATCTTGTTATAACTCTTCCTCATAAATAAGGTAGTTATAAATGAAAGCATGTAGGACAAGGAATAATTCACATTTATAAACCACAATATATTTTTGTCATAAATTTCTTATCTCCATGGTTATCTTTATTGCTAGCGACAACATCACTGAAAAAGAGAATAATTTATAGATAAACCATTTCCAAAATATTCGGCCACTACCTCCTTCAGATGCAAATAGTTGCACCTTTTGTTGTAGGTGAAAATTCCTTTAGCTGCGGGCTAATAGATAACCTTTGCTACGAGTGGCTAGTCCTTTGCTATATAGGGATTAATTTTCCCAAAATTATCTCTACATCATAAACAACCATAATTAACATAAAACACTTATTATATTTTATAAAAATTTATAAATGCACACAACCATTTAATAATACAATATATACCATCCTCAATGCTTTAATATTTAGGATAAATAGAAAAGTATGGATAATGTATTGGAATTGTCAGAAATTCCATGAGAAATATGAAACTTAAAAGAGGAAAATGAGGGCGATTTTTCAACTCATCAAAAGAAAGGTTTGTGATATCATGGTTTATGATCAAGAATGATTTGTGAGATATTAAGGTGATCAACAAAAATTTGAAGGGAAAGGGTTGAGTTTGAGGAATATTCCTATATGAGAAGATGGGGTTACATATTGGAATTGTCAAAAATTCCATGAGAAACATGAAACTTAAAATAGGAAAATGAGGGCGATTTTTGAACTCATCAAAGGAAATGGTTGTAATATCATGGTTTATGATCAAGAATTACTTGTGAGATATTAAGGTGATCAACAAACATTTGAAGGGAAAGGGTTGAGTTTGAGGAATATGCCTATATGAGAAGATGGGGTTACATATTGGAATCATATAAGTGGCCACATGTGTAGAATTCACCATGTGAGCACTCAAAATTGGCATGGACATATAAATTTGATTATGTGTAATGGCTAAGTGAGAGTCTTGAGTTTTCTTAAAAGTGGATACTATTGTAGAAATATTATTATTTACAACTATGGCTATGCTATGTAAGAAATATATGACTTCCAAATGATTGTGTAACATATTCCTCATTGTATCAAGAATGAGACCATAGATGTTACTCACAACTTCATCAACATTAAATGTGGACTAATAATCCACAAGGTAATTTTTGAGTTAGTACACCTTAGATTCAGAGAGAATAAAGAGGGTGCTTTTATGGTCAAAGCCTCCATAAATGTTGTGATATGTTGTGGTAGGAGAAGTAGTTGACAAAGAGTTGTAATTTTTGGATCATAGAAATCCAAAGCTATTTGAATGGGAGTAGTAGGTGGTATGGAATGAGACTTGTTTAAATTTAACACTTCCATGAATGATATGATCAAAACATAGAGATTGGGTTGTGAAGCTCATAAGAGGTTAAGTGTAGAAGGTTTAGAACACACAATGCAAGATGATGAAGAAATTTTAGCAAGATTTAATTGTTTAATGGAACAAAGAGAAGGAAAATAATTTTAAGGCCTTAGATTCACCTAGATGTTATGTGAAAAATCTATTTAAATACATTTTTTTTGTTTCCTATGTTTAAATTTATCAAGGCACTACACTAGGATACAACTAGCTCTTTAGAATAAAATTATTTTCTAATATTCTAGAATCTAAAAGAATAAATTGAATCTAGCAAATCCTAAACTATTTACAACTTGCAAAAAGTGTTTTTTGCTAAGCTAAAAAGTAAATGCTAAATGAGAAATTGTTGATTGACAAAATTCAAAAAGATAGAATTAAAAAACTAAGCTTTAATTATAAATTACAAATATAAAGGAACCTATAGTTGAATCTACTAGAAGTCACTACCAAGGATGCTTGCATAATACACCAATATCTTTGTGGAACACTCTCATCCATACATAGTGTTGTAACTATAATTTAGACGTAGGTGTGTGTCATCCAACAAAAAATGTTGTGTATATATCAAAATCTAATTTTTTTTGGTGAAACAAGGACATCAATACCTAGGGCAAGGGTATTTTTTGAATTTTTTTTACAATGGTTTATGATTTTTCCACCTTTGTAGAATGAAGAGCTTGATGTTCGGTGAAAAACCTATTTTCAATAAAAACTCAAAATTAAATACATGATAAAACGAAAACATATCAAAACTATACTTGTTAGAAAGCTTGTTTTGAGGGCTACAATATTGTAAAATATATTTTCAAGTTAATTATATTTGAAGGTCCAACTCAGGGTTTCAAACTGAATTTTTTGAGGAAATTTTGATGCAAAATCCAAACTTGTCATACTTAACCCCTTCATTCAAACTTTGAATGAAGGTACCTTCATTCGAAGGTGGCACCTTCGCTCGAAGGGTCCTTCGAGTGAAGGTCACCATGCAAAAAAATCATTTTATAGCATAAAACATTATTTTATGCCAAACACCTTCGAGCGAAGACTAGCCTTTGAGTGAAGGTGTTTAGTTGCATAACTTTGCTCAAAGGTGCTCACTAAAAATGTCCCTCATATCCTGAAAAGTTCATTGTCCCAAAAGTGAGACATAGTATTGTGATTTCACCCAAATGAAAGTAAATAGTCCAATATTTGTATTTCATGGAACTAAATAATAGATAATCTAGGATGAAAAAAAAACCTCGTGCCATTAAGAGCTCAAATAAAACTTAGAGCTAAGGAAAAAGAAAAAAATGGGGCTACTTAGGAGCTTTTCATGAATGGTCAAGTCCCTATTTTGGTCTTTTAACCTCCATGGGAAGCAAATATATAATATTGATAAAGAAGTGTGTGCTCTTAGCCTATGTGTGTATTATAAATTAAAAAGTAGTGAAAAGTGTAAGGAAAACTAGATGCGGAAAACAATTCTCCTAACGTCAATACCTCAGGAAAGAACGTAGATACACTTTAAAATTTAAAATTACAGTCCAATTAAGATGCACTAAGAAACAGACAATAGAAACAGAGTATTTGACAATCACACATGAACACCATATATACGTGGGAAAACCCTTACGGGAGAAAAAACCCACCACACCAAGAGAAATCACTTTGTATTACAGTAATGAAAATTACATACAAATTCCAGACTTATCTTTCTGGTGTCATTATACAGCAACATTCACCATTAACCAAATTTCACAGGAACCTTTTCTGATTACAGTCTTTACAGAATCGAATCCACACTGATACAGTTTGAACTCTTCACACTCTACTATTGATCGAACCAACCTACCACAATCTGAAATCATAGAGTATATCTCTGTTGTTCCATGTCCGTTGAGCTTCCTCACAGAACTGTCGCAACAAACATACTCCCAACGGTTCCACTTTTAGCTCCTCTGATTCGTCCACAAGACTCCACATAGGACGGTCAACCGGTCAACATAATTCATATTGTATTGGCATCTCGGTGAGACACAAACAGTGTCTCGCCGATGCCACATATACATTATACTGATGTCGCCAAGAGTCATCGTAGTCACTAGGATGTTCTATCAAGCTTCAAGAGATACACCGAGTCATCATGTAGTCGCCCTAACCTATCGCTTTCACTAGGAGATCACACCGACGTTCTTCACATGTATCGTTGTCGCCCAAACTCGTAGCTTTCGGTGTGACATTATACCGATGAGATTAAGTCATAACAAGCTCTGAAGAATAGTCAGCAAGACAAGAGCTTATCACCGAGACGTTTCCCCATGATCATTAAGTTACCCCGAAGATTCCTCAACATCGGCGAGACTCATCAGAGTCACTAGGACTTCTTACCGAAAACACAGTGTTCCACCGATGACCACCATTTGATAAGAGTTACACCAAAGACTAACACTTGAGTCTTTGTCGCTAAGACATATTCACTTCGGTAGGACATCTTACCGATGGCACTTCCTTCGGCCAAGTGTCCTCGATGAAACAAACCAAACACTGTCGGCATAACATTTGCTTTCGCAGTGACTTCTCACCGAGCCAATATGAGTTACCCCGAGGACCACAGAGTAAATGTTGTCGGAAAGACATTAACACTTCGCTGAGACATCTCAGCGAGAACCTTTAGCTTCACCGAAGACAATAGTCGCCAAGAGTCTTGCCGATACACGATTGAATGGCCTTTCGGCCAGAGGTCTCCCGAGCGTTATAAGATCATAATGAATACACCATCTTAGAGCGATAGACTCCACAGTGTAACCTTTCAGCAAGACAATAAGAAGGTCACAGCGACCTGTTCAGAACTGAATAAAAAAAACCTGCTAGTCGGCCAGACAATTGGAATGTCACACCGACTTGACTCTAATGGAGGTTTTAGCCTGTATAGTTTGAGGCACATATTTCCAACAATCTCCCACTTGACGAAGATCATACAGGCACCTCCAGAGCACATCATAACTTACTAAAAATAAAGGGCACTAAGGCCCATTGAACTGGCACACCACCTGAACTTGTCTGTGCTCACTGGCTTCATCAATGAATCTGCAACATTCTCCAGAGAATAACCTTTTTTCAAATCGTCTTTTCATCCTCAACCATATCTCGCATTAAAGTATACGACATCAATATGTTTCATCCCTGCATGGAAAGTAGGGTTCTTTTCTTCAAACAAATTGCACTGACTACCACAAAAATAGTTATTTCCTCGTGATCAAACCAATGTTAGAACATAAACGCTTTCAACCATCCGTACCTTCTTTACAGCACATGAGTAGCTACCATGTATTCAACTCTTTGTAGTGGACAAAGAGACTACAGCCGCCACTTACTCATATCCAACTCACCGCACTACCATTCAAATATGAAAAATGCATCCACCGTGGACCTCCCTCACAATAATGCCACCGCCTAATCGAATCAACATAACCACAATGTTGATATTCCTCTTTGATTCAACCAATTCCTATGGTGTAACACAGCAAAATCTGAAGTTCCCTTCAAATACTTCCAACACTTTCACAAAGATCCCACGCTTCTTTCCCGGATTAGCCATAAATCGACCAAGTACTTTAATCGCTATAATGTCCGCCTTGTACTGCATTCCATTGCAGATACATAAGACTCGCCACGCACTAGCATATAAGTACACTAGTCATGTCCTCCATCTCAAGAGGGAGATTTTGATAGTCCTCAACAGATAGCTTTGTTCCATGCATTACTGGAACCACTAGCTGTTTGCAATCATTCATACAAAATCTCTCAAGAATAGTTCTGATATACTTACTCTGACTGAGCCATAGTTTTCTGTTCTTCTTGTCCCTGGTTATCTCCATCCCGAGAATATACCTTGCTGCACCAAGATCCTTCATTTTGAACTTAGCGCATAACCGAGACTTAAGATCAGAAATCATTAGCTTGCTATTTCCTCAGAACAACATATCATCAAATATAAAAGAGCAATTAGTACTTGATCACTTTCAGCTTTTATAATATGCCATTACGCGATCGGGGATTTGATCTCACAAATCCCAAAGATAATACAAATGTATCAAATTTCTGGTACCACATTCTAAGTGACTGCTTTAACCCATAGAGAGACTTCTTTAATTTGCATACTAGTTTTTCTTTACCTTTCTCAACAAAGTGCTCAGGCTGGGACATATAGATTTCTTCTTCAAGATCACCATGAATAAATGTTGTCTTCACATCCATCTGTTCAACCTTTAAGTCATATGATGTTGCAAGTGACAATAGAAATCTAATGGATCTGGCGCTTTGCTACAGGAGAAAAAATATTTCCCATAATCGATTCCCTCTACCTCGAATAACCCTTTGCAACCGCCTTTCCTTTGTACTTTTCTACACCGCCATCCGCACTAATCTTTTTTAAAAATACCCATTTAAAATAACAGCCTTCTCACAATTTTAGGCAAGGCACTAGACTTGTGGTTTCATTATTATCTAAAAGATGCCATCTCTTCTTCCATGGCTTCCTTGAACCAAGAACTGGACCGGATTTTAAATCGCCTTTCACAAATTTAGGCTCTTACCGTAAGCATCTTGTGAAATCAAAGCATAGGCACAAGTAGAAATCAATCAATGAGAACCCATACCTATCTATTTGTTTTTCTGCTGATCTCCCTCACTTGGCTGAGGCTAAGGTTCTTCAGACCTCAAACTACTCGAGCTCTCCTCAGTTTCAGATACATTTTGAATTTCCAATTCCTCTTTATCAGGTGTAGGAGGAATTATTGCTACATCCTTATTGTTATCTGACTTTGTCTCTGACTGTAGATCCAAAGTGGAAGGTTTCAGCTCATTAAAGATCACACTTCTATTGTACAAAACCTTCTATGTATCAGGATTCCAAAGCTTGTATCCTTTTATGACAGTGCTATAGCCAATGAAAATACATTTGATAGCCTTGTTCTCCAATTTAGATCTTTTCACATCCGGCACATGAGCATATGCCTCACAGCCAAAAACACAAACATGTCTAAGTGAGGGCTTCTTACCAAACCACGCTTCCAAGGGTGTTTTCTCAACAAGAGCAGAATCTGGAGAACGATTAATTAGATAACATGCAGTAGATATAGCCTCAAAATTTTAATTTCTCCCTCCAAGCTAGCACTACCGGAAAGCATACTTTGTGCTCTCTCTCTCCATCACCGCCCTATTGAACCTTTTTAGCAATTCCATTCTGTCAGCCGAAGTATAAGGTGTAGTCTTATGTCTTTGATTCCATGGTCTTTACAAGATTCTTTCAAATTCATCGAACAAAATTCACCGCCATTATCAGTCCTTAAGCATTTTATTTTTCTACCAATCTATTTTCAAAAAGGTTCTTAAATTCCTTAAATCGACCAAACACTTCTGATTTACTTTTCAAAAAATAAGCAAATGCTCTTCTTGAATAATCATCAATGAATGATAGATAGTATCTTGATTTAGACAAAGAAGGAACATCTACTAGACCAAACACATCCGAATGAATATAGTCTAACAAACCAGAAGATTTATGAGGACTGTCATAAAATGAAACACGATGCTGCTTTCCATATATACAGTGTTCACAGAATTCAAATTCCAGATTACACCTTCGAGCCTCAACCAAAGTTTTATTCTTCAAGGTTTTTAGACCTTTTTCTCCTATATGTGGAACCTATGATCCCAAAGCATAGTCTTCTATAGAAGTTTGCATCTTACAGAGTTTATAAAAATTAGGATATTTCCCCTCTTTTACCTTCACGATAAACTTTCGCGATTCTAGAGACATCATACATTGAATACCGTGCATCCAAATTTTCAGGCTGTGGTACCACTTGAGCACCTCTAGCCAAGACTATTAAACTCTAGTCATCTGCAGCTACTTCCAGAGAACGAATCTCTTGTACACCAATATTATTTATACTTACAGTATAATAGATTTCTTGGAAGCAACTTGGTATGTATAATATTATTAATTTTATTGCTATCGTGGAATTATTCTTTACTTCTGATCCTTACCATTTATTTTCTAACTTCCTTGTGAACTATTCTATGATAAGTGGAACGATGCTCCGTGACCAACCGCTGACATCATCGGATGCCTGAGTTGCCAAGGCTGCAATGAAGGCGTCACCATCACTATGAGAAGAACCATTATCAAAAGATCCCTTCTTCTTCTTTTCCTCCTCTTTACAATGCCTTCGAACATGACCAGGTTGCCCACAGTTCCAACACTTCACCTTGAACTTCTTACCAAGAGACTTTGATCTCCCATTTGATTTCGATTTGGACTTCTTGTCTTTCTTCTTGCCTTTCTCCTTCGGTCTTCCTCTGATAGCAAGAGCTTCCTTTGCCATCTCAGAAGATTTCCTTCTCATTTCTTCTAACAGGAAAGATGCAACAACATCTTCCATCTTGAAACTGGATGTTGTACTCCCAATAGCCATCACCAGATGATCCCATGAGTCTGGTAAAGAACATAATAATAGCATACATCGATCCTCTTCTTCAGTCTTCACACCAACAGATGTTAATTGAGCAAGCAACATATTAAATGCATTCAAATGATCAGCTATAGACCCTCCTTCCTGCATTCTCAAAGAGTATAGTTTCTTCCTCAGGAATAGTTTATTCACCAAGGACTTCCCCTGATAAATAGACGCCAGTCTCTTCCACAAGGAAGATGCAGTCTTCTCATCGTGCACATTCAGAAGCATTGAGTCTGCCAAGCAAAGCCTTATCAGCCCCTTAGACTTCCTATTAGCAAGGTCCCAATCTTCTTGCTTCATGCCTGTAGGTTTCACTCTAGCCACAACAATCCAAAGATCACGGTCTACAAGAAGATCCGCCATCTTGAGTTTCCACAACTCAAAGTTACTGTCGTTGAACTTCTCTATTTCAAACTTTCCAGATGTACTAGCCATCTTAATCTGTAATTAGAAATAACAAACTCTACAAGACTCCCACTGAATAGAATTGACACAAAAAACCCAACGTACCCACAAGGATAACACAACTGGCCAGGCTCTGATACCACTTGTAAGGAAAACTAGATGCGGAAAACAATTCTCCTAACGTCAATACCTCAGGAAAGAACATAGATACACTTTAAAATTTACAATTACAGTCCAATTAAGATGCACTAAGAAACAGACAATAGAAATAGAGTATTTGACAATCACACATGAACACCAGATATACGTGGGAAAACCCTTACAGGAGAAAAAACCCACCACACCAAGAGAAATCACTTTGTATTACAGTAATGAAAATTACATACAAATTCCAAACTTATCTTTTGGGTGTCATTATATAGCAGCATTCACCATTAACCAAATTTCATAGGAACCTTTTCTGATTACAGTCTTTACAGAATCGAATCCACACAGATATAGTTTGAACTCTTCACACTCTACTATTGATCGAACCAACCTACCACAATCTGAAATCACATAGTATATCTCTATTGTTCCATGTCCGTCAAGCTTCCTCACAGAACTGTCGCAACGAACAGACTCCCAACAATTCCACTTTTAGCTCCTCTAATTCGTCCACGAGACTCCACATAGGACGGTCAACCGGTCAACAGAATTCGTATTGTATTGGCATCTCAGTGAGACACTAATAGTGTCTCGCCAATGCCACATATACTTCATACCGATGTTGCCAAGAGTCATTGTAGTCGCCAGGATGTTCTATCGAGCTTCAAGAGATACATCGAGTCATTATGCAGTCGCCCTGACCTATCGCTTTCGCCAGGAGATCACACTGACGTTCTTCACATGTATTTTGTCGCCCAAACTCATAGCTTTCGGTGTGACATTATACCAATGAGATTAAGTCATAATGAGCTCTAAAGAATAGTCGGCAAGACAAGAGCTTATCGCCGAGAAATTTCCCCGTGATCATTAAGTTACCCCAAAGATTCTTAAACATTGACGAGACTCATCAGAGTCGCTAGGACTTCTTACCAAAAACACAGTGTTCCACCGATGACCACCATTCGACAAGAGTTACACCGAAGACTAACACTTGAGTCTTCGTCGCTGAGACATATTCACTTCGGTAGGACATCTTACCGATGGCACTTCCTTCAGCCAAGTCTCCCCGATGAAACAATCCAAACACTGTTGGCGTAACATTTGATTTCGCGGTGACTTCTCACCGAGCCAACATGAGTTACCCCGAGGACCACAGAGTAAATGCTGTCAGCAAGACATTAACACTTCGCTAAGACATCTTAGCAAGAACGTTTAGCTTCACCGAAGACCATAGTCGCCAAGAGTCTCGTCGATACACGATTGAATGGCCTTTCGGCCAGAGGTCTCCCAAGCGCTATAAGATCATAACGAATACACCATGTTACAGCGATGGACTCCATAGTGTAACCTTTCGGCAAGACAATAACAAGGTCATAGCGACCTATTCAGAACTAAATAAAACAAACCTGCTAGTCGGCCAGACAATTAGAATGTCACACCGACTTGACTCTAATGGAGGTTTCAGCCTGTATAGTTTGAGGCATATATTTCCAACAAAAAGAAGCTATGGATATTACTCCTAGGTCTACAAAGAGAAATACAATATTGTGTGTGAGAGTAGACAAGCAGATGTGAAAACCCAATAATACCAAGAACACTACAATGTATTTTACAACAATGAAAGAAGTACAAGAGAATATGGGAACAACATCACCTTATGCAATAATATAGAGATTAAATCTACAAAACCAAGTGCAAGATCACTTCAAGAAATTTTAGATAAGCCAAGGAAAATATAGTTGGATGTAGCATGCTTCAAGAATCTTCAAAGAATGCTAATAAGTGTTATTATACTAGTTCACATGAAAGATTCAATGCCAAAAATATAGATCACCTCAATAAATTGTAGATAAGCCAAGGAAAATATTTTTGGATGTAGAATGCTTGAAGAATCTTCAAAGAATGCTAATAAGTGTTATTATACTTGTTCACATGAAATATTCAATACCAAAAATACAAAGATTATTGTACTTGTAATCCAAAGAGTGCAAGAATGCTTGAGATTGATTGATTGTTTCATTGATAGATTCAAAATGGAGTTTTTAGGGGGAAATACTAGGGTCCAAGGCCTCAAGGATCCATTTAAATTTGTTCAAATATTTTACCAAAGATCTAGACACATAACTAGGTGGTCAAACACTTATAAATTCCCATTGTATAATAATTTGTTGTTGGATGTTGCCACATAGCACTAACATTCAAACGTCACACTAAACTCTTGGTAGCTACAACTAAAAGTTCTAGACACTAGGGAAAGACAAGGTTATTATAATAGAAGAATAGCTTTATACAAAAGATACCATGGATAGGCATAAAAACAAGCATGGTCTTGGTACCATGGGAGTACAAGGTTAAGGTAAGGACTAAATGAGCCTAAAAACATATTATGGAACATACACACTAAAGCGGGTCTAAAACATAATGTGAAATGCAAGGATATACAATTTTCTACGTTAAATTGACCAATTCCATAGATGGCCAAAGTGATCCCATTCACAATTAACTAGTATATAAAAAATTCATGCCAATTATATGTAAAACTACTCAAATGTGCACCTCAGTGATCATATTTCCTTCAAATCTTGGCCTATATCATTGCTATGAATGAGGGCATACACTTTCATATTATTGAGATTATCCTTTGAAAAAGATTTAAAATGTTGTAAAAGGGTATAAGTAGCTTGTGTGAATGACATCTTGGGAAGATAAACAATAGACAAGGAAAGAATTTTATGAACTTTCTATTTAGGAATAGAATTCCTCTATGAAATTAACTAAGGAGGAAACACACCAACCTATCTAATATCCTAAAGAATGGAATTCAATGTAAGTACATGATATTTGTGTTGGTAATGTGAGTGTTATCAACATTCTATTCAAAACTAGTCTCCCCTATATTAGGATTGAACACACCTTCCTTGAAGCCTTTCCTAATCGTATTCTTATTGAGGAAATAAATTTTATAAAGTAGATTACATACCCCCAATTGGCACTATAATTCCTTAGAAATATAATAATCACAATATTCATCAATTCAAACCTAATATCAACTAGAATGGTTGCATTTGTATCTTGATTTCCTACTAATTCTTGTGTAGGTTGGGGTTTTTCTAACCAATCTACTTCTTATTTCATATTTTTGTAGGGCATGAGCATACATGAAAATTAATCAAAATGGGGACTCTCTAAAATATATTTCATCACCACTCTAATTTACACTTGGAATGGAAAGCATATTTTATAATAAAATTTAATGTTGGAGAAAATTTAATAGAGATTCCCTATGTAAACCCTAAACTCATACATTTCTTCAAAAATAATGTGGACATATATAGGCAATCAAAGTGGCAAGAGGTCATTAATACAATTTATATTTGGATTCTCCAAATTTACCATCTCTTTAAAATTAATTCCAATGTAGGCATAAAATATCCTCTATCATCTCCTTTAACAACCCAAACATGTTTTAATGAACATTATATGTGGGAACTTTGACTAGTAGAATTTGACAAATAAATGATTACGTGACTAGCACTTTTAGTCACAACAACTAAAAATGACTAAATTCTACTATTTTTTTTGCAACTCAGCTATAAATGAGTAAATAAATGATTAATTTGGTCATTGACTAAAAATTATTTAGTCACACAAATAAAAATGACTAAATAGTTAGTCATTTATTTAGTCACAATCCATTTGAATAAATCATTTAAGGAATCAAGAATATAGCCCTCCAAAATACTCTAAAACTTTAATAAATATACCCTAAAGCTTTTGTGAAATCTTATTTTTAGGCGTAGCCCGCCAAAATGGAGTTTTCAATTTAATAAACATAATCTAAAACCTTCGTCAAAACCTTATTTTAAGGCATAGCTCACCAAAATGGAGAAGTGTTTTAGTAAAGAATGATAGAGAATGGTAAGGAGATGTGTGTGACAGGAGGAATAGGATTCATTGTTACTTATCTCATTCCTGCTCTGCTCAACAAGGGTTACATTGTTTGCGCTACTATTTGTAATCTAGGTATTTACATATATTTTCATAATCTCAAATTCCTTCAGATGCTTTTGAAGTATCAATGTATCCTATATAGGGTTTAGAATGATTTCTTTTAATTTTAAAAAATAAATAAATGATGTATTTGTCTGTGATTAGATAATGTGGAGATCTCCTAAATCCTCCCCAGCACACTGTCCTCTTTGGCATTGTATTCATTACTTCAACTGTTAGGGTTTTTCATGTGACATCTTTAATATCTTCATGATAGTGGCTTTTAAATAGATCTCAGTCTTTGCTTTAATCCTTATCATGGTAATCCTTGAGTTCCATAATCCACCGTCAATCTCTTCCAAGAACGTTGTCTTAAGCTAGACTACATAGTATGCATATAAAGCAAGTCCTTCAAACCTGCCATTGTTCCAAACCACCACTCACTGCCTTGATTAAAATGTTTACTCCATAAGCACAATAGCATGTTTTCAAAATCATGGTTGCTAAGTGATTGACCATTAAGGTCAATACTTAACAAGATACAATGAGATTTTGTTTCAAACTCAAGGCATTATGCAAGATAACATTGTGAATTTTGTTAAAATGTATTTGATTTTCTTTGCACATTTATTATTTTAAGTAACTACTTTTTAAGACCTGATACACCTCAGTTGTAATCTCAAACAACTCACTCACTGTCACTTAAAGATTCTTTTCATGAGCATCCTTCTTTAAAATCAAACTATGCCCTATAGACTACCTACTTACTACAGGGGACTCATTGTTTCATGGTATTGTGGGTCTTAAGATCCTTCAACCTTATTGTCACTACTTCACAGTCCATAATGTATTATTCACTATTCTCCCATCTTTGATGATTCTCAAAACAATGTTCAAACATGCAATCCACTACCTCCATTACACAATGGCTAAGAAGAAACATTGAACTTTTGATTACCATTGCTACTTCATTTGGATTGTCATTCCCTGATTACATTTGTCTTGTCTAACATTTCCAATAGCATTTGAAAAACCCTTAAGGTTAGCAAGGGGGTAAGAAAACTCACTGTTAAAATCTCCACTTTACTATGCAAGGTTTGAGCTTTATTATCTTGTCACTGCTAAGCCTCTTTTTGACTATCACACCTCAAGTTACTATCATTCTTCTTACCATAGATTTCATTTACAAATGTCACTGAGCTACATAGTGTGCTTGTTATTACCTACAATATTTAGATTGCAAGATTTTGTTATTGGCTACAATGTCTCAATCTTTCTGGTATTGCAACCCCACTAATCTGCCAGAGTTATGGTTTATGTTTCTATGGAGGCCTAGGGTTTGTACCCTAGTCATGATCTTACCAATGCTTTCATTGGTATTAAAAAATAACCTTAAATCTTAGGTCAAAAAATTAGTTGTCTTGACAGGGTTGCGGTATGATCTTGGATTGTATTCTAGAGTGTGTGGGAAGCTTGTGTTTGATCATTAAGATATGTAAACCTAATTAGGAAAATGTATCCTATATAGCATGGGTCTTGCTTAATATTTCCATAATGGTTACTAGCATATCATATTATTATAGTTTGTGGTAACCCAAGATTGCATTCAAGCAACAACCTATTTCAGAAGCCTAGTGTTGCCTCATAGCATCTATAAGGTTTAGAAAATATTGATCACTTTAGAATAACCTATTGGTTGTGTTTGAATGCACTACATAATTGATATAATACACCACTCTGCATATCAACCAAAGTTATAGGATCTTTATTGCAGCAAGAGGTAATCGCTCTTGGATCATGTTATCATTACATCATAACCTAAATTAAACTTGAGTCAACTTGAATGCACCCAATGATGATTGACACCTAATTGTGATGATAGTTATTTGTACATGAATTGTGCTCATATGATTGCCTCCATTTCTACCACAACATGGCCACATTAAACTTGGGTCACACATGAATGCATCATGTATTTGTTATAGCACAACTGTGCCACATGACCAATAGAGTTATGGATCATATAATTATAGTCACAAGAATCTGTTCCTTAGTTGTGATCTTATGGTGATTCCATTAAGGTACAACCCTTTGAATTTATATTTTCCAAACTACATTGTTTATTTCTCGATGGATAGCATCATGGATTTTTTTATTTATATGCTTTTGTTTTGATAGTAAATGACATATGATTCTTTTTTAAGCTGAAATGCTTTATTAATTATGGTTTTATGATGATTTTAAGTTTTATTTAGAAGGGATTAATATGTGGCATTTTTATGTGCAAGAAGAATAGATTGTGATGCAACGTTCAGGTATAGACGGCTCAGGAAAAATTGGATTGCTATCAGTGACATAACTAGGTTGGAGAGTACCTTGAGCCATTGTGAAACACTTCCAGGTGTTTTCACTAGGAAGTAGAAACTAAGTGTAGGAATTTCTGAATATCTAATAGAGGAAGTTCCTTTATTCTAAAGATAAAATCATAAATCTGTTGGTCCAATTGGACATCCAACTTGAGATCTTTAATATTCGATAGAGAAAGTTTGTACATTCTAAAGATAAAATCATAAATATGTTGGACCAATTTCAGATCCAATTTGAGGTCACGAAGGTTCGACAAAGGAAGTTCCTACATTCTAAAGATAAAATCATAAATTTTATCATTCCAATTTCAAATCCAATTTGAGGTCATGAAGCTCTGACAGAGAAAGTTCCTACATTCTAAAGATAAAATCATAAATCTGCTTAGTCTAATTTAAGGTCTGATTGTAAGGATTTTTCTTTTTAATTATACTTTTTGACTTTTGGCTTGATACAAATTGTTACTTTAGAATTTGGTATTGTTTTTCTTCTAATGTTTTCAACCCCCATTTTAGGGAAGAGCTCCGAAGATGGTTCCTTCAGATGGAGACTACACTTTTCCACTATAGGTTATGTCTAGAAACACCAGAAGCTTAGGTACTATCATACTCAGGTACAATAGAGTTTGAGGTGAATTGAACTTAGTATTTTATACTGATATGGATATAAAATGAAGAAACACTGTCACATAGGTAATGAGGTTTTTCATAGATATTGTCAAATTGTGTCGCCACTATTCTTGTGAGCAATCATAGAGTCCACATAACATATTGTTCTCAAACTAAAATGCTACCTTTTATATTCATACTTGTTTCGACGACGATTCAGGCTAGAAGATGCCTGAATCACGCAAAACTCAGACGTCAGACGAACAACGAAGCATCGGGTCATTAACCCGCTAAGAGTTTCATCATCTTTCTTTCATTCTCGAATGCAGTTCTCACCTCACCATGCATTTCTACCGATCCTTCAAGACAGCTACAACTTGTCGTTAACGAGACATCTTGAGTTTATCACACACAAATTCAACCCACGATTTTGATTTGGTGGCAATGAATTTTCAATTGTTGCTTGGGTAAAACCCTAAGCTATCCTTGACAGTCATGAAAGCGGCCAATGTTAGGATTCCAAGCAATATAGAAGTTCGTGGATGAAATTGGGAATAAAATTTAGAATGAAAAAGAGAGTGGAAAAGTAGAATTTGATGAAACTCTTGTAAAGTTCAGGTTAATGACTGATGCTTTTGTTCATTGTTATGATGGGAAAGATCTTGAACAGTCATCCTGGAATAACAAATTTTATTGTGATTTTGAGAGCATCTTCTATACAACAAGTGCTATCTTAGATCAAATAAATGAAGCAAACAATTGTGAAAGAGCCAACAATTTGAATTTGAAACAATAGTGTCTTATGTATAAACTCCCCTTGTGATTTTCTCCTAGAATAAGGTATAGCAATTTAGAATTTGAAACAATGGTATATGAACAACTATTTAGCCTATCTATTATGCTACAACAATTAACTATAGGTTATAACATATCCATATCAACATAAAATAGCAAGTGTAATTCACCTCAAACTCTACTATGGTAATTGCTTTGTAAGGAAGTTTGCACTCCGTGAACATTCTCTGTGCACACTGGGTCATGTTGTTGGTCATCCTGATCTCCCTAGGACTGCAGAACAAAGAAATTATCATAAACTTACTCATTTTGCAGTGCTATGACCCAATGCTCTTTTACTTCTTACTCACTGTGTTCTCAATTACCATGTGCAAATGACGTAGAGGATAGATCTTTGTCACCATTTGATAGTAGCTTTCATTGTTTTTGGAATGTTTGTTATGATTCAATCACTGTTTGATAGTGTTCTTCTTTTCTCAGTCCTATAGGACAGAGGACAATTCATAGTTTGCAACTCTTTAACAATGGTAAACAAATACTGTAAAGATACTTAAAATTTTAGAAGTGGATTTTTTTTTAATTGCTAAAGCCTATTTATCAGTTTTATAACTTAAAATTATTTAAGCTATTTGAATAGCTAAACTTCATATTATAAATCTTTAAAGTACAATAGAATCAAGTACTTAAAATGATTACAGAGAAGTTGAATGAAAATTAGTAAATTACTATTGATTTAGCTTTTCCTTTTGCATGTTTACCAAGTTATTTCTTCCAACATTTGTTAGGCCTATTTTGGATTCTATGGAAACAAAAAAGGTAGTTCCACATCCAAGTCTAAATGAGGTGATGATCCATCCTTCTATGATGAAGTTTGCAGGATACACCCAAGAATAGATCTAAAAATATCATATTTTTAAACCTTTAGATCTTTGAGATCATTGCAGATTTGATTTGATTTTTTTACAACTAGACGGGTCTGAAAAATTGTTGCTTGAAAATGATGTAAATGAAAATGTTATTTGTTCAGAATAATCTAAGGGTGTTTTTGATAAAGTAAGCAACATTTTCAAGGTGATGTACCCTTCACAGAGAGCCACAAGGGCCAATAGAGTCCAAGATCAAAAATTAACAAAACAAAACACTAAACCAAAAACAGACACGGACTAACAACACTCGGACCAACAACAAACCAACAGTAGAATAGTTAGTGTTCTTCCAGTTCTTTGACAGAAGCTGAACCAAATCATCACCAATCCACTCCTAGTGGTCTTCAGCCTTCTTCATCTCCATCTCATCCTTCATGACAGCAGACAGAGTGTTAGTGACACAGTGAACTAATTTGACCGTGAAATAAGTCAAACCATTGAAATTTTTTTCCATTTTGTCCATTCTTTCTTTCAGCACATCAAGCTCTTCTCCTTCGCCCATAGTGTAGTCGGGGTCATTTTTCTCCATATCCAATGGATTCGAAGAGTGAGAGGCTGAAACCTCCTTCTGAGATTTACCCTTGTCAGGAATGGAAGAGGGACCACAGGCTTTCTCACCTTCCTCGCCTTCCAAAACCTCTTCAACTCTGCTATCTTTGTTGTCCAACAACTCCTCTTTAGTGTCCAAATCCCCAACTTGCACTTTTTTCCTATTCTTTTCCAACCTGCCCAAGCACTAAATAATGGCATCACATCCAAATCTAAGGGTGTTATTTTTCACTTGCACAATTTTTTTTTATCTACCTTAAGATAACTGTTAAAATTATTATTTTTTTAATCATAATATTTCATTGTATATTTGTATTTTGTTAGATTTTATTGGATAGTTAATGGCTAAGTTTTTTTTTTTAATAAATTCATCATAATATACATTCCATGTACTTCTTTTCATCACTTGTAAATCTAAATTTTTGTTACTTTTTGTGATCATAAAAAATAGAGATGATTTTGGTCTCTGTGAAATATTTTCATGCATGTTTGAGATCTCTACAAGGTGATGAAAAAGGCCCTAGGGTTTGGTAGGGTTTAGAGTATCCTTATTGTTTTGATGGTAGTGTTGTCACTAAGTTCTCTCCTTGCCCAAATATAGTCACCTAAGAAATTTCCATTATGCTCTTGACTGTAAATTACTTTATTCTCCCTACCTTCTCACTATAGGTCCGATTCTTCAACTCTACCAACTTCCCTTCCAACTCAGTGTCTTTTCATGCTCTTGCATCTATTCACTTATGAATTTATTCTTATGACTCTGAAAGCTATCACTAGGTCTATTATGACTGTTAGGTCTTTGAGGGTAAATGATTTTCTACTATGAACTC
>VDFB02226952.1:0-13525 GCA_007258455.2 Sequoia sempervirens | reverse complement strand
GGGCCTCCCACCCTGCTGCGGGAGATTAGTCGAGAAAGCCGGCATCAGCTATACAGAATTTAGCTAACGAGGAGATTAGCAGAGCTACCCGGCTACCCTAAACTCCCATCCGATGGAGCCTAACCACTTCCTTCTTTCTGTGGGGCTTTCTCTCTGCTAACCGGCCCAACCCCACCGACCTGAGACATGCCTTCGGCACCAAGGGGGTGGGAGGTAGATTATAGTTAGTTGGGCGAGTATGGTCGGTGGTTACTTTGGTAGGGTGTGATTCTATATGTAACATGGGTTAAAATAGAACCCCCCACCCCCCACCCCCCCTATATAGTTGTTCTAGTAGGGCGATCCAACTCACAACAACAGGCGGAGCCAACACACCGGCCTTTCTTACTTCGAGGCGTTAATTACAGTAGTTACTTACTTCGTATTCCCCACCAATTAATCTACCCCCCCCTGCAGGGAGGGGCCCCCCCCCTTTCTATAGTTCTGGCCGAACAAAACAGCCTTCTCTCTTTAGACCGATACCGGCTCCCAGCCCTATAGATAGTAGGGGCACCACAGAAACCGCCCTTTTCTCTTTAGACGGGACCGGACAACAACCAACCGAAACGACCTTCCCTACAGTCCTCTCCCGCCCAGGGCGAGTGCTTCGTCGGTAGAGGGAGTCGAGGGGTACCTAGCTAAACTTCCTTAATCCACCAAAGAGCATCAAATCTAGTTGTTAACCCACACGGGCTCCACCCCTTTGGTTAGCTTTCTATCAGCGTTACTGCTGGAAAGCACTCCACCCCCGGTTAGCTTTCTACCGATTGGGAGGATGGTAAGACCGTTCTAGAGAAAGAGTGAGAACTCCTCTGAACTCCAGCTCCCAACTAGTTTGTTTTGCACCGGCCAATCTTAACTCTTCCGAACAATCCTTCTTTCTAGCCGGAGAACCGATAACCAAACTATGGGCGCCATCCCTCACCCCCGGATGGTAGTCTAGCTACCTGATTAGAAATTAGTCCTCGTTTTCAAAAAACTCGTTAAGTCCCGGGTTGAACTAGTGTAGTGGTACGAGATGGGGCTCTAAACTAGTGTAGTGGTATGAGATGGGGCTCTAAAAGCAGGGTTTCCCTTTACTCTATAGTCATGGGGCCCCTACTATTCTAAGGGCGTGAGAAAGGGTTGCCCTATCTAGAAAGCTTTGTCGGGTTGCCCTATCTAGCTAAAGCAGGATTGAACTCCTTTCCTAGCAGTTGAACTCGGGCCCCCCCGGGCCCTTCGTGCAGGACCGGCCCCCCTATATTATAAGGGCCCATAGGGTCGTGGGAGCCCTTAAAATAGTAGGGGGTTCAGGGCGGTAGATTCTATTCGGGAATCTATAGCTAACACGTCGAATACTTTCTTACCTTCCCACAGCATCCTTACCGAGGGACCCCATAGCCCCTAAAATTCTATGGTAGGGGCCATAGAATTTGAGGGACCTTCCTTCCGGCTCTTGCCTCCCGGATGAAAGTAACAACTGTCTTCTTGCCGGGCCAATCAAAACATCTGTCTTGCCTAGGCGGGTTCATCGCTCCTCCCATTCGTTAGTTGAACTCGTTACTTCCTTCCTCGTTAACTCATCCATAGGGCCGGCTAGTGAGATGGAATCCAATGAAGGCCCTTCCTGGGCAATTAGTTGTATGGGTCCCTGCGGGAGGGAGGGAACTATCTCCCACCCACCCCCCCAATTGCACTCGTTGGGCTAGCGTTAATTCTCCCATCCGGGGACAGCCTCAAAATTCTATGGGAATTGTCTACTCCCTATTAGGCTATCGCGTAGAGAAGCCTGCCCATACTATTTTTGTTGTACTGTGGGTGAGGCTGCCCATCCTTACCCCCGGTTACACCCCCGGTTGAGTCTTCCCTGTTGGCAGTTGTTGACCGGATAGCCATATTACCTGGGGCGGTTGCCCTCCTTATTATAGTTACTAGTTATGTTAGCAGGAACTTCAGAGCCTGTGGAGGTGGAGGATGGAGCACCCCCGGGATGGATTGACTTGACGACCCAGCTACTATAGAGGGTGGGTGGGGGGGCCCTCCCACCCGAGACTTGGAGATGGGCTAGCGAACTGCCCTGCTGTAACGACCTGAACTGAACACCTTCTATTTGCAATCTTCCTTCCTCCATAAACTACTTTCTCTAAACTGGCTACTTCATCCCTCACCTCCGGTTAAGGCTTTGAACCCAGGGTTCTGCAAGACTTCATCACCCGGGGCCATCCCCCACCTCCGGGCAAGAGGAGTTATAGGGTGTGGGAAGGGCACCCCCAACAATCCAATGAAGGAGCCGGGTAACCTGAGCTGTCTACTACCTTCCTTCCGGATAGAAACAAACTAGAATTATCGGGGGTGTAGGAATCCAGTCCAGCTAAAGAAAGGATGGTCGGATGAAAGTAACATCTCTCTTGCCTCCCGGCCCTAACTTCATCTCTCTTGCCTGGATTAGGAAGCTTGCCCTCACGATTCATTGGGCCGCCTAAGATGTTACGTAGAGCCCTACTATTATATGGTGGTCGAGAAAGGCCATAAAGAATAGGCCCCCTACTATCATAGTTGGAAGGGAATAGGCCCCCTACTATCATAGTTGAAGGGAAGACTCAGCCGAACTGGCGAATGAAACTAAGTGGCCTTGTCGGATGCTCGGAATTTAGGACCAGATAAAATGAAAGCATGGGCAATTACTGTCTTGCCTTCAAGGCGGCAGTATCCAAAACCAACCTTCCCTATCCCCCTACTATTCTATGGGCCCTTATAATATAGGGGCATGAGCTCAAGAATCTAGTCAATCCAGCTAATACACCCTCGGAAGAACAGCTTGCCTTCCTTTCTCGCTGCTTGATTTGGATGGGATGGAGTTTCCTCCCCTCACCCACGGTTGCCTATAGAATAATGGGACTTCCTTCTTTCTCTGGATCCTCCGCTTTCGTTGCTCTCATGATAGGGCCTAACTGGTGGAGTCAGGTTTCTAATCGGCTACCGGGGTGGTTTCATGATAGCGCGTAACTGGTGGAGTCAGGTTTCTAATCAGCTACCGGGGTGGTTTTGAGCAGGGCCCTTGATCGCCTTCCCACACCCGGGGTGAAGGATGGTATCATTCCACAATGGTTGCTCCGGTCTCTCCTGCCTTTACCTCTGCTCCTGCTGGTGGGGCTTAATCGACTGGATCAGCTACTAGTTAGTGGTTAAGCAATTCTCAAAGCGGTGTCATACATGGCTGCTGGCACGCTAATAGAGTTGCCATTGGCTAGAACTCCCCTTAGAATGATACAGGGGATCTCCATGCCTCCTTGTGAGTTATTCCTGGGTTTAAGTTGCTAATAATGAGAAGTAGGTGTGTCCCTTAAGCCTACCTTCATTGAATTAGCCTACCATGCATCTTGAAGGTGCATCCAGGTAGAAAGCCTACCTTCATTTCGCATGGGACATGGTGATTAGTTCAAGAAAGCTGCATCCAATGCTGTATCCCCCTTAGAATAGTAGGGGCCCATAGAATAGTAGGGGCCTCCCACCGGCCCGGAGAACGATAGTTGAAGCTTGTCCTCCCATGCTACCGGGTGAAAAAAACAAAATATTCTCGCCATTTTAGTAACCTTATCCATACCAGCTTTTCTCGAGCAGGAAAGAAAGAATGTTAGACTTTCTACCGTACCTCCCACCCCCCCTACCATTTTATAGGCGTATAGAATCTAGCTAATGAACCCTTTATAATAGTAGGGGTAGGGCCATCCCGCCTTTAGAATAGTAGGGGGGTGGGTTGGAGCCCATAGAATTGTAGGGGGGCATCAGCCTGCTAGCCCTCCTCCAAGCATGCTTTTATAGTTGGGGGCTGCCATGGCATCAGCCTTAGCCGAGAATAAAGGAGAATTGAAATTGGATATGAAACTAGGCCCTCAAGTTAATAAGCTCGATCAACAGAATCGGGGTATCAATCTGGTCGGAATGCTAGGTCTACTGAATCAATGGGTGAAGCTGCTAATGCCTCTGCCGCCTTTGTTACTAATGAAACTGGCTCTGCTTCAATGGGTACTGGTCTGAGACGATCAACTGGATCAATTGGAATTGGCTCTTTTAGCCATGCCGCTACTACTGCCTTTGTCGGTGCTGATGCTACTGAAATTGGTATTGATGGATCTACTCTCTTCATTCCCATCCTGAGCTTGACCCCTTAAGGTGTGCTACTTACATTGCTATAGTTGGACTTCGAATCACGTATTGACTTCGTAATCGACCCGATTTCACCCATGATTATTTGTTGTTTCGATCTGATCCCTGTTTGCTAGATGATCCGTCTGTCCTGCCTTCCCCACCTTGCCCTAGCACCCTCCTTTTCCCGTGCCCACTGCCCTTATCAGATTGCTGTCCTGCCCCACCCTATGCGTGCTTCGCCTGAAGCATCCCCCCTACTATTCTAAAGGGTTCGCGATCGATATCGAGATTCATTTGTAGAAGATCGAGACCCCGTTGCAAAGGAAACAAAGGTAGTAGCGCCAGGAAACGCAGGGGTATAGAAGCCGATGCCGGAAGCGTAGAAGCTGAGAAAAAGAAGGGATCTGCGCATGTTTGAAGATCATGAATGCATTGGTTTGGCCCGGATCATACGAAGTCAATTGAAGCTATAAATTGGTTTTAATAATAAAGCAAAAGCGATAGTTTAAGCGACATCACGGGATAGTTATAGCTTCATATTCAATTGATGAGGTTTAAGAAGCATATCAAAATCCTAGAGACATAGCCGCAAGCTGTACGAGGTGAGATCTATTGACGCGGCGATTAGAGAAAGATCTAGTACTTATTGACCTAGAACCGAAAGCACCAAAGCAAATTACGAGGCCCGAAATGGAGATTAATTCTTGCCCGATGAATGGACCAATTTTGGATTGATAGCTTGTTTGAGCACTTGTTCTGCATCCCTTTTGGTTTTATAGTAATAAGAAGGAATCACCCATGGTGCATTTGATTAGGTCAAAGGCGGCTTCCCCACCCGATTAGCTTAGCCTAGCATACCTTCTAAGATCGATTGACCAGAGTAAGCTTCAACTTGATTGGCTTCTATCTATTATATTTGATCGAGAGCCAACTAGCGAGTTGAATCATAACTAGTGAATGCACCAGGAATATAGGTCAAGGCTTCTTTAGCACCTAAGGTAGCACCTCTCAGGGATAGAGTGACGGCACCTATAGTTGCAGAGCTTGGAAATTGAGTCTACCCAGTAGACCGTGAAAACTCTTGATCCAAATCCATTCATTGGTGATCCAGTATATATCTAGCGCCGGTTGACCTTGTTTACTAAAACACAGAAGCACCAATAGCAAAGGTAGAGATAGCAGAGGCATCTGAGCAAGCAGCGGTGGAAAAAGCAACACCATAGAAGGTAGGGGAGGCAGTAGCACTTAAAGTTGACTTCCCACCATCCGCAGCTCCTCTCAGGATAGAGAAAGGCAGAGCCTCTCAGGGCGAAGGTAGCTAGAGAGCCCCCTATCTATATCTGGCCTAGGTTGATTCATCACCATAGGGGGTTGGCCTATATCTATATATGGAACCAATAGTAGGTGCTGGGCGAAGTGCTTCTTTTACTCGTTCAACTAGATAATCTGGAACCGCGGGTGCTGGTGGCTTTGCCCTAGATCTTAGCTTTGCTGGTGAATCTGCATATGGTCAATCTCACTCTATAGAAATAACAAGCTAAACTAGGCGCTCTGCCTATTTCTCTCCGTTCCGGATAAAAGGCTCAAAATGCTTCTACCTGTTACTGATGGATCTACTACTCGGTCTCGATCCCCAACCCCTCGCTATGGTTCTTACTCTCCAGCCTCCACCTTTGCTTCTGATCGATCAAACGCAACTTTTGGTGGTGAATCAACGGGCTCTGTTGCCTTTGCTTCCTCTGCTTCCGACTTTGCCTCTACCTCTACTGGGTAGTAAACTGGGGAATCTGCTACGGGATATGGATCTATAGGCTCTCGATCTCGATCAGCTGGTGTTTAAGCTGCTTAAATGGATACTGTTTCGTTCTGTTCCTAGTGATTCCGCTACTGGTGGATCTCGGTCTCGATATGGAAGGGATGTTGGGCGAGGTGCTGAATGGAATGCATTTCGATCCGGAAAACAAATTGCATTTGGGTCTGCTACTGGTGGATCAACTGAATCAATCTAATCAACGGGCTTCAGGTAAACAAAAGAAATAATAGGCACTGAATCTGCTCGCCCATAGAATTGTAGGGCATATGCTTCTGCGGGGTATTAAACTATAGAATCTCCATAACGACGAATTCTTCTGTTAGCTACGTAGAACTATACGCTATTGGGAAGGTCCTGAGATTAGCAGAGCTGCCGGATCTTTCCAGGTGTTGACCGCTACCCGCCCACTCACATTTACGCAAGTTAAACCTTTCATTTTCTCAGTGACGGGGAACCTTCGACCAAGAGCTATTAACCGAAGCGAGGGAGATATGCGCATAAAATGAGAACCGGGTCAATGGCTGGAACTGAAACCGGATCTGGGACTGGAACTAGAAGAGATGCTGAGGGGACTGGATCTTTCGAACGAATGGTCGGTATGGCTCCTGCCTTTGCCTATGGCTTTGCTTACTGTGCTCTTGCAAGCTCTGGTGCCTCCGCCACTGGGACTGATAACGTCTTCTTCTTCTCTTGTGTATACGGAGAAAATAGAAGCACCAGACAGAAGTTTTCCCTATCAAATATTTCCATTTCCAAGGCACAGAGCGATTAAACCCACACTCATGCCATGAGACCGCCATCGTACATTTCAATAATGATCGCGCTAGAGGGGAATAACAGAGGTTCATGGAGGGATACCGTCGAATTCAATCCCCATCCCATCTTCACTACATGTAGGGACAAATGTATTGATTGTGGAATCACGACATGAGGAACATAAATGCTATGGGGGAGGGTTAGGGGTGAAAGGTGTAGGCGACAGCCACCCTTCCTCTTTTGTCTCTTGCCCGTAGGGATTTATCGCGCTATCAAAGCCGCCTATGGCCAAGACAAGAAAGAATTGACTAAAGGAGCAACGTTTTAGCTACTACGATTGCCGGAACAGGCACTTTATGGGTCCAGCTCGAGTGCTTTTGGTGGTTGCATTCATTCGTAGCCTCCAATCCTGCTTGTCATAGTGGGGAACCCCTGACGTCGAGGTCGAGTTCGAGATGTCAACCCCTGGCAATAATATAGAGCTAGGAGAGGTCACCCCCATAGAATAGTAGGGGCACTTAGAGAAAGTGGCTAGTAACGGGTAGTCAGAGTTTCTCTGGACCCTTTGCTCGTCATGCTCCTTATAACCGGCATTACTGGAAGTGACTGAAGAACCATTTCTCAATGGGTAAAGCGGAGCTCTCGTGTTGGGAGAGGAGTGGAGAACCAGCAAGCTCATTGAGGGAAATATGCTGGTGTTGCCTCTGAAACGACTTTCAAGGAATAATGGGTTAAGAAATTGAGCCCCGGTTGCTAATATAGTTTTCTAATGGCCCCTACTATTCTAAGGAATCAGCTCGCTAGTATAACCTGCTCTCCAAAATTTCCAGCAAGCATTAAAGTTGGGCTTTCAAGCAACTTATTTCCATTGAATAATATTAATTGTGCATGAACAGGAGATCGACCTATTGATTGGGCAACTTCTCCTTTCTCGACGTATCAAAAAGTTGTTTCTAGCTTTTAGGAGCGAGACCCGGTTGACTCGCTAGGGGGCACTCAACTTTCCAGGTTGTCGAGGGATAGATCTTTCAACCCATCGATCAACCGAATATATTTATACGAGTCGAGTCTATTGGATATAGATACGGTCAAGTGATCTGGCAACAACCCAGACGTGGCTGGATTGAATCGCTCTAGGGGTATTCTCAACAAGGTCGACATTTGTCTAGTGGCTATAGCGACATCTCGCCGTAACCGTTCCGGGGATCATATTCGTTAATGCAGAAAGAAGATGGATCTGCCGAGTTCGTTCATCCGGCGTCCGGCAATACTGAGTCGATTAGTTCTTTGTGACCGGCGAAACGCCTCCCCCCTTTCGCAATAGATGTCATTTAGCCCCCGTTTATCGCATTGACTCGTATGAATCGATAGGAGGGAAAGGGAATCCAGAAGGTTGGTCGGGATGGGCGCCTAACTATAGCCTCCCACCCACCCCGAGAGCGAGTGCATGTTCTGTTGATAGGGAGAGTTTGTTTTTCTAAGCGAGCCGGAGAAGAAAAAGGATTTTGTGGTCCCGTGCCCGATCTACCATCGATTGAAACAACCCTGAAGTTCGGTCCTAAGTGATACGATCTCCTGGTGGAGCAGAGTAATCTCTCATTCAAGAAATAATAAGGGCGGGTTCTAAAACTCATGTTAGGCGTTCCCCCTCCAATCCAGCGTGGTGGAATTTCGAAATAAACTCATCACTCAAATTATAAATTATATATAGGGGGGATAAAGAAATGTTTTCCGGGTCATTCGGGTCCTATGGATGGATATAAACATCCCATATCTGATACCGAGGAGCGGTCCCAGTGAGAAACACTTGGAAAGGATCGATCCGTGTACGAAATAGAACCCACTCTGAAGCATCAAGATGCCCCCACCGCCCTTCTATCTCTCTCCGCCCCAATCCATTCATCCAGAGGCTCAAATCCAACTCAATTTGGAAGCCCCATATCCTCGCTGTTTCTTAGGCATCTCTTTATTCAGAAAAGGTAGGCTTAGAATGAAAGGCGGTTGATTTTCCCTTCTTTTATATAGTTTCCCGAACCCTTTGATTCTAGTTAAGTTAGCCAGGTGGGAAAGTCAAGATCATGACTAGCTGCCACCACCTCTATAACATATAGCAATGTTCACCAGGAGATATAGACGACCGTAGTGCTAGGTTGTGTGGGTGCAGCACCTGACCCAATAGATACGAGCATTCTTTACGAGCACGGGTGCAAAGGGTCCTTTCCCGTCCCCGGCACTTCTATGGGGTATTGGGAGGACAGAGAAAGGTGACCTATGGATTGCGATACCGTTTAGAACCCATGGATTGCTTGGGTTAGGGTCCGCATCGCCGTGCCCGCCTTTCTTTAGGGTTGAGTTATTCGTCCACCCAGAAAACATGACAGAATCGAGGGCTGCTGAGTTGAGCCCCGGAGATATAGACTATCTAAGAATTTTTCCGATCGAAGCGAAGCCTCGTAGGTAGCGCTAGGTAAATGACTGAACCCAGAAAACAAAACGCCCCGCCGGGCAAGGTCCTCTCTATATACATAACCCTATTGATTCGCATCTTACACCCGCTGAACAAGTGGACAGATCGCTTCTAGTCTTGGGGCAATATGAACAAAAAGTAAGGTTCCATTCGACGAGTGGCCCCCATAGAATTGTAGGGGGATCGCTATGCACAAAAGGTTAGTCCCCGGAGTAGCCATCTATAGATCTATGCTAATGGCAGTGATTTATCAGTAGGGAAGCTAGTTCTTTAACCTTGGGATATACATTTAGACATGGAGGATTTCCATCTGGATCTATTGCTACGGGTGGATCGACTTAACCTGGGGCTTACTCTCGAATTGGCATTGGAACTTCAACCAACCAGATCTGTATCTACATCTGTATCTCGCTCTTCATAAACCCCTGGATGATCTGCATCGAGAGGTTAGCCCTTTCCCTATCTCTGTTCGTTCGGGAAAGTAACTGTTGCTTGAACTTAGTCAACTAAATCGCTAATAGGATCAACTGCACCTGGATCCATATCTGCTTATGGCTTTGATGCTGCTCGTACGAAACAAACTGGAGAACGATCCAAGGACCAACTATGGTGGATCAGTATAGGTTATAGCGTGACAGGTCGTACGGTTTAAGACCCATTCCCTGAGCCTATTCCTATTCTATATGCAAAGCCAATAGGAGCAGATCCACTAGCATAGGCATCATAGGAAACAGATGCATTATAGGTAGGCTAGAAAACATGAAGCTACGCTGAGCTTGACTGGTGCTGTTCCTTCAATGGGCCCGCCGGCCACGCCTGGCCCTACTATTTTAAAGGGATCTGCTTTACCTGGAACCGAGTTAACTCGATCTCTAACCGCTGGTGATGGGGGTGCTTGCTCAGGTGCTGGCTAAGATGTTAGTGGTGGAGAAACTGGTTCAACTGCAATAGGTGCGACCTCTGCCTTTAATGGTACTGATTCACCTGCGCCTACATAAGCATTTTACCAATATGAAGCACCTGTTGAAACAGCTGTTCTTCTCGCAGCATCACAGCTAGTCGAAGAAGCAGCTAATCTCACTTACCCATATCCACCAGCGAAGACAGAAACTAGGGTGGTGGGAGCATAAATTGAACTTGTTTACCGAGCCCCTACAATTCTATGGGGGCATAGGCAGTTGATCGCCCAGTATCAAAGAAAGCAGCATCTCTTCCAGCTCGAGACGGGATCGAAACCCAGAAACAGAAGCAGAGGAAGGAGCAGAAGCAACATGATAGGCACAGGCAGCAAATACAAAGGCAGGGTAAGGAATTATAGATCACTAACAACTATAGAGGGTGGGTGGGGGTACTCATAGAAGCCCGGTTCCTAGAGGTACTACGATTGGATATATAATACTATGGAAGTGACCCCATCTCATATTGACTGCGGGGAATAAGTTAGTTGCTCATCGAGTCCGTTGTTGTAGCTTTGTTCCAAGCGGCCACCTATTTTTTTTAGGTGGATTGGATTAATGTTCTGTAATTCAGGGCCAACTCGACAACTGGAACTGGAGAGATATAGATATATATATAGATATAACTGCTGCTATAGGAGTTCTGTTCTGTTCCGTAGGGCCAATAATAGTGGAGTGGGGTCACCCGAAATCACCCCCGCGGCGTTCAGGGCCTCGACCTTGACCTTGACCTTACTCGAGTTGGTATCAGTTAGGGCCCGACCTGTAGTAGAGTATAGATTCTATAGAGTTATTCTTCTAATTATTATCATTAATTGTATCAATGGGGTGGGAAGTGGTAACTAGGAGCTTGGATGCATGAAGGGGAAGGTTTCGCCTTCTCCGTCCTTTTGTTCGTAATTGATTGTTTCATTCTGGCCATGCAAGAAAGAAAGATAGGTGGGCATTGAGCCGATCTTAGCTCGACTGTAAAGGATTGGATTTAATCCCTCTCCACCATCCGTTAATACGTATGTAATATCACTACCCCTCAGCCACCCCTACCATAGAATTGTAGGGGCCCCCCCACCCAACCTTCCCTCATGAATGAAACCTTTTATCCCCTCCATCGGTTCTCGCCCATAGAATAGATAGGGCCAATCGACTCTACTCGACGACTGAACTCTTATTTACGTCATATCAACTCGTTCTCAGGTCCATGGGAATCAAGCTATCAATCAATTATTCGGATCAAGCTTTCAAAGCCTGAGCCTTACCCCCCATAACCGGAGAGGAAGGAAATAGCTCACCCGTAGAATAGTAGGGGCCCACTTCTAAACCCCCTGTAGTTTCTTTAGGCACCCCTTCGCTCGACTGTTCTCGCCGGAGAGGCACTTAACTGAGAGCAAGCTGGAGTTGGCCCTCCTTAATCACTGGGCGGTTCAACTCGGATCAATCAAACTACCTACCTACCCCTATGCACCCAGCTATCTCATTCGTTCGTCCCGGCCTTAGAATAGTAGGGGCCATAGAATAGTAGGGGCCAAGCACCCGGGAATTTTAGCTAGAATTCCCCCCCCCACCCGGGTGGACCCCAACTACCTATATCCACCTAAGTTCGGGGCACCTTACCATAATATACCTCCACTACTTATCCCACCCACCCGCTAGCCATAGAATAGTAGGGGCCCCCCACCCGGGATTATAGTTGAGATAGTTGGGGGGCAATAGTAATCGCTCCTACTTTCCTTTCTCTCCTCGATTAGTTGGGTACCGCGGATCGACATTGGCGATGTTGGGTGATCCCTTTCCAAGAGGCTTAGGGAAGGCCAAGAAACTTAGGGCTTGGAGTTAAGATTGAAATGTTCTTGATTCCCCCTCGCCAATAAAGCTCCTAAACGATGACCAGGCTGTCTTCTCCATACCGGAAGCAGCGAGAAGGGGATGATTGAATAACTTGGTTGCTTTGATTGGTCGATTGATCCATTGATTAGGCCGACCCGACCAATGACCTGGGGATGAAAAGAGAAGAGGTTTCAGCAATCTCTCCCCTACCGAGGAGCCAACCCTATTTCCCACCCACCCACCCACAGAGCGGGCCTCTATATCCTCCCATGAAAAGACAAAATGGAAATTGATCGAAGGGCCCTCCTGCGGGGCTGGTGGCTAGGCATATATGGTTGGTCTGAAGGGTAAAGTGATTCAAGCCATTAAACCTGGGGCCCTACTATTCCCACCCAACCTCGGATATAGGTCGAGGTCGGTGAGGCAGGATGGGCCAGAGCCATACTGCCAACAAAATATATAGAAATTAGGTGGGGATATGGTAGTCGATAGGAGTTGGGTTCCGAGACCGACCCATTCTCCTTAGGATAGTGGGGTTTTGTGGAATCGATTGGCATCATTCAATACCGAAGCGGAACCGAGACGGAGCACCCAACGAGGATTGATGGCGATACCAACCACACTAGGAATGTGCGAATTGAAAGGTGAATAGCTTAGTGGTCGAGCCAGTTCCTATTGATCCAGGTTAAGTCGATCCGGTCGAACCTGTTGATCCATATCCGATTAGGGATCGGGTGCTATCCATCTGTATCCATATGTCCATATTCATCCTATGATATCTACAGTGGACCTAGTTGACCAGGGGGGGGCACCTGAACCAATCGATCGAAGCTGGTTGAAGAGAAACGGATCCGCTTCGCCCGGGAACCCTATGATTCCCACCCACCCCGGGGGCGGAGGCAACCGCACTAGGCACGAGAATAGCGGGGGGCCGGTACTGATTCAGGTATATGATGCGCCACATCATCTCATGCATAGCTCACAATTCGAGATTGAGACCCCGATTTGGAATAATAGATGCAGAGGGCTTCGCGGCCCCGCGGACAAGGATAGGGTAGGGCGGTTCGATCCATGAAGCACTCGTTGAAGCTTCTAGCCACATAGGAGGAAAGGACCCAGTGGAAGAAACGGGTCAGAGTGTTCAGGGTTGGTTCGGGTCCCGGGGCACAGGTACAGATACGGCCGACAGTGGCATGAGCTAACCGCTAGTCCACGCCCATGATTCCGGTTGAAATCCCATGATTCGAGGGGGAGATCCGAAGCGACTGGGTGGAACTCGATCCCGTGGATGTAGAGACAGAGATCCTCGCTCCTCGATGAACCCCACCCGGCCAACAATGATAGGAAAGGGGGGACCCCCATATTACTCCCTCCCATTCTTCAACAATAGATTTGAGGGGCTCCCCTGTGGGGATGCGCCGCAACTGGGGACGCGTCGCGGAATAATACCATTCCATGGCGGAGGGTTCCAACGAGTCAATGAATGAATCAATCTGAGGAGACGTTTATGGAGGTTGATCGGATCGGAATAGATATAGG
>VDFB02226947.1:0-20661 GCA_007258455.2 Sequoia sempervirens | reverse complement strand
AATAGTAAACCTCATTTGAGAGATAGTGAACCATAATTGCTAGTTTTCAAAATTTTTGGGAGATTCTTGTGTAGTTTCATTTTGGACCAATTCTTGATAGTAACCATATTTTCAGATCATAGACTTGCTCAGTTCAGTCTGGCCATTTCTTTACATTCATTTAGGTTGTCATTGCATGAACCTTAGTTTTCCATCCTTGCATTCCTTAGTCAACCTTAGGTCATTCTTAGTTGCATACACCTTTTTTAGATTTTAGACTAGGAAGACTTATCATACCTTTTATTAGATCATTGTCACAAATTGAGATTGTCCTTGACCTTGTCCTTTTTAATCAATCAATTCTTGTAATTTAAGTTGGGCCTTCAAACTCATGAGTCTAGTTTAAGGTTCACTTTTTCAAATCATCATCATCCTTTCAGTCTTTATCCTTTTAAGGTCTTGACAATCTAATTTGTTACTTTGGGCTATCTTAGCTTGGTTATTATCCTTTTCTTATATCCACAAAGGTGTGTAGTCTTAATTTCATATCATAACTTTGGTCATACCCCATCTTTGATCAAAACTCTCATTTTCATCATTGCATACTTTAATCTTAGTCACACCATAGATTGTGCTCATAGTGACATTACCATACCTTGAATTCACCTATTGTCACTTGACACCCTAATCTTTGTCATAACTGCATTACCATTTGGCATTTCTTATATCTCAAAAACCCCAAAAATATAGCACAATTGGATTAGCATTCCTTAGAATTTATATTCCTTCATTACTTTTCAAGTCTTATATGGTCCAAACTAGGTTACAAAGGAAAAGAAAAGAGATGGACTACACAAATAAAGACCTCTTTTTCATCCCAACTAGCAACATGAAACTCTGGTCTTCTTCCAATGAGGCATCCAAGGCACGATCCTTATTTCCAAATTCTTTTGAGAAGTTCACTTTAAAATATGTCCAAAGACATTTAAATAAAGAAGAAATTGAGGTGGCTACCCAAGAAACTAGCGTAACATTCTTTGTAGATGAGATAGTGGTAGTAGACCCCCAATGATTTCTCATGAAACTGCTACAAAATAGAGCTAAACTCCCTCTTGGGTTTGATGTCAACACGTTTCACATCACCAATAAATGATGTCACACAAAATCAAGGACATAACACATCCACTCCAAATCATACTACTCCACAAGTACATGCTACTTTTCCATTAGGGGAACACCACAAAATACCATAACGATCAATGTGACACCAATATTTGGAGCATAAGGCACCCACACAATGTCCCAACCACCTATCAGCACATTTGATCCATTTGGCTTGTCATGCCATGCTATGGGGACTACATCTTTCAATCCTTTTACAATAGGTCAAAAAAAATCAAGTAACAATCCACCCAAGATGCAAAATTTTTACATTAGTGGTCCTAAGTCACAACCTCCAAACACAAACATTACACCAAATGTCAATTTAAACTTAAACACTGGAACACATCACAACAAGGTCCTAGTTTGAGTATTCCTCTACAAAATAACGCACAAATGCCTTCTCAATAATATGGAAATCAAAACCCACATGGTCAAGCAAGTTCAAGCCCATTGCAAACTTAATCCAATTTGAATCCCCCACACACTCCACGCATCAACCAAATTCTAAATTTCACTCCTAATGTCCAAAACCAAATTCCATCTTTCACTCCTAAAATTGAAAACCAAAATCCATCACATGAATTTGGGACCAACCTCAATTCATCAACCCCAAATATTGGATTGCAAAACGTTAACTTAAACATGGGCTGCCCATATCACAATGCGATTGCTAATTTGGTGGACACATCATTATTTCCCGTACACATATTGGTAAACCAAATGCATGTGCTACAATGATAATTCAATGATATATGAAAATATAAACAAAGAAAACTTAATCCACACAAGAGCTATGTTCATATCATTTTGACAAGAGCATATAAATGCCTCCCTTTCCTCACAATTATGTTATCCCAAATATCACAAATACAGAGGGAAGGGAATCCCAATAGAACATGTGAGGGAGTTCCATACTAATTGCATAGATACTGCATTGGAACATACATATCTACTGAGATTATTTCCAAGAAGTCTCATAGGACAATCACTTGAATGGTTTTCCTATTTACCAATAGGAATACACACATGGGATGAATTAGCTGACAAGTTTGTGACATATTTTACCTACAACATTGAAAATGATATAACCATAGCAACATTGTGTCACACCAAGAAAGAAGAATCGGAAACCTTCATATCCTTCTTCCAAAGATGGAGAAGCTTGGCTAGTAGGTGTCCTTATGAAATACCTAAAAAATAGTTGGTTGTCATGTTTGTTGAAAACTTAGTCATGAATTGAAATACCAATTGCAAATCCATTGTTGTACTGCAAATTTATTGACCTAGTTGAGAAAGGTTTACCCTTGAAAAGACACTTATTTCCAAAGGGGAAATCATTTTTTTTTACAAAAGTAAAAATTCCCAAAACAACTCTAGTGAAAAAAGTAAATATTGGGCTCAGAACATGAATGTTACAAATTATGGGGTTGTGGATGTAAATACAATACATAAATCTATCCCTATAGTCACTCTTAAGGGACCTAATTTATCAAATAACCTGCCACATGATCCTAATCAAGCAACAAACACAATTCAGAATAACGAAGGATGTGGAACTCCAAGAAATTACCAAGATGCAAATACACTCCCTAGGGGAACCCATCAAATTCATCTAAGAAAAAATTTGCAATCCAATGTCATACAACTTCTGGAGGAAAAGCAGTATGATCCAGGTCCTTTCAAACCATCATGATTGTTGGGAAAATGTGTCTCAACCTTGTAATTATATACGATTTATTGATAGGATGTATGTTGGCATGTGGCGACTGATCATGCAAATATTATACACTCATCAAGGTTTTTTCTTGCTAACACATCAAGGTTTTTTCCTGCCGAAATGTCAAGGTTTTTTCCCACTGACATGTCAACATTTTTCTGTTAACACATCAAATGAAAAATGACCTTATAAAACCCTAATTCTAGAAGGTTCCAATTTTTTTTTTATAAGCGTGTGGGATGTATGTAGATGAGGGTGTATTCTAAGAATCTGATAGTGGTCTAGTTGTCTCTTGATCTCTGATGGTGATACTCCTATGAGAAGCTTGTTGTACAAGTATACTATAATCTTTTGATTTCTGAATAATATGTTGGGTAGCTTTTGGAGCATGGGGTTTTTCTCTCGAAAGGGTTTTCCCCACATAAATCATTGTGTTGCGGTATGCATGATATTTGTGTTTATTTATGTTTAAGTGTTTGTACCTGTTAAAGATCTGTAAAAGTTTTGAATTATTCTCCTCTGAAGGTTAGTGTAGGAAGTTGTTCCACTACCTTAGCTTCCTTATGATGATGGGATGACAACACTTTTTATGACTATCATCACATCAAAGGACATATGACTTCATCATGTCGACAACCTAAAAACATAATCCAAGACCTTATTGAGAATAGTGTCATAGATGTAGAAAATCCTCAAGAAACCTCTAATAATTACCATACTATCTTCAAAAATCCTTTGCATGACCATGTGACATGGAAAGCCTCCAATTCAAGTACTAAGACCAACAACCAAACCAATTATACCCATGTTTCCCATGAATATATCATAAATAATATTCGAGCCTTAGATACCAATTTCAATACAACTACAATCAAGAAACCATCAAAATGTGTGGTTTCAACACGAAAAACCAAGGAAACCTTATTAGTGTATGCAACCTAAAATGGTCACCTAGACTTTGGGCCCCATTTATTTAATTTGTCAACATCAACTTTCTGAATCAATGATTGTCGCATTTTCAAATCAAATTTCTTAGTCAATTCATAACTATTTCAAATGTTTCAATTTTCCCTAAGGTTTGAATGCTTCATTAATTTTAGTTAGTTAGAAGAAATAAATCCCTTTTAATAAATAAAATAATGTTATTTAATTGAAGTTAATATTACTTAAATAAAATGATGCTATTTAATTAAATCTATTTTTAATTAAATAATTTTATTTTATTAATATTCATTTCTAAATTATATAATCTTATTTTATTTTATTAAAAGAGATATTATCATCTTAAATTAAATAAAATAAATGAAATATCCTCTCAAGAATATCCGGTGATGAAAAAAAAAAAGGGAAACAAATTAGTTAAAAGGGAAATAAACTAAAAAAAGAATTCCAATCAAGATTTGTTTCTATTTTTCTATTTATCCCACATTGCTTCTGAATTTGCCTTCAATTCTACTTTTGCCTATAAAATGAGCCCTCTCATTCTCATTTCAAAAAAGAGAGAATCACGAATTTTTACATCAGACTTATGCTACAAATTTGAATTTTATCATTTGAGATTACATTAGTTTGATTATATAAGCATCTTATTTTTAGAGCATATAGTTTAATATTACATTTTAGCTTAATCTTCATAGTAGATTAATTTGCAAAATAATTCATTTATGACATTGCATGTAGATTAAGTTTCATTTCAATAAATTAGTTTGGTTTATTACATTTTACAGCCATTTAGATTAGTTTTCATTGTTGCATTGCAAGAACAGGATTCATGGAGATTAGCATTCTTGCTTCTCCTCTTTGAATCTCTCGTTCCGAGATTGTATTTGCAGGGTAACAGGGTTAATCTGAGTGCCACAATATCAATCCCTGCTCTTCTCGGATAGAGAGCTGTGAATTGATTTGCAAGGACTCATTATTGAGTACCCTTGCATGCAAGGATTCACAGAAGTATAACATATTTTCAGTTATACATTTTGGCGCCCACCGTTTTTAATTTTTAGTTTTTAATTTAATTTAGTTTTTAATTTAGTTTTTAAATTTCGTTTTTAATTTAGTTTAGTTTTTAATTTAGTTTTTAATTCAGTTTTAATTCAGTTTTTAATTTAGTTTTTAATTCAGTTTTTAATTTTTAGTTTTTTTGTGTAGTTTTTAATTTCGTTTTTAGTTTTGATTCATTAATCCAGCTTCCACTCAGTTGCAGGAAAAACGATTTCTGGGTTTTGTAGCCAGGGTCAAAACTGACCGGGTATCTTTAGTTTTGATTTCTTCACAGACCAAGAAAATAGGGCCATAACAAACCATCACGGCCATTTTTCACCGCTAAATGTTTAAAAAAAAAATTATTTTTTCATCTTCATTTCATAGATCAAAAACGCATTTATGGCTCTTTATTTTTGCTTCAAAAAATTTTTGGTTTCTGCTTTTATCTACTCATTATAAAACGTATTTTCTAAAATAAAATTTTGAAGATTTTATACATGTTTTAATTCTAGTTTTAATTTTTAGTTTCTTAATTTTAGTTTAGTTTTACTTAAATTTTAGTTTTAACTAATTTAGTTTAATTTTTAGTTAGTTTGGTTTATACTTCAATTTAGATTTTTAAATTAGATACTTTTTTTAGTTTCTAAAATTCAAATTACATTTTTTTAATTTAAAGTAGATTCTTTAACTTTGTTAATTTAAATTAGATTTTTTTACTTTAGATTTTTTAACTTTATTAATTTAAATTAGAATTATTAATTTAGATTGTAACTTTTTTACCTAGATTACCTTTTTTAATTTTATTAATTTAGATTAGTTTTGTTTTTAAATTTTTAGTTTAGTATTAGATTAATTTAGTTTAATTTTAGTTTTGTTAACTAATTCCTTTTAGATTAAATTTTGACTAGATTAAATTAGATTTTTTAATTCTAGTTCTTTTAAATTTTTTTTTTCAGAGCATAACAGTTTCTGCAGGACGCCAGTCAGAGAACTTGAAACACACTAACGGTTTGATTGCAGGACGTGTGACAAAGACTTGAAAACAAACACTTACGCTTGTCAAAGATCCTGTATTTAAAAAAAAAATATTGTGTTTTGTTTTTCCCCGCTTCAATTCACATAGTCTAATTAGGGCTTCAGAAAATTTTAGGAGTTTCGAGAGGAGTAGGGAATTTGGCTCTTTGTTACATGTGGAGGTGATGACCATGGGACAAACTAAAAGCCCTGAAGAGACACCTACTCATATGACTTAACTCTTAGGGAGCTTGAGCAAGGTAGTGAATCTTTAGCACTTTCTACTCAAGCTGTGGGATTATGCTCTTCTCTTATTGAGAGAATCAGAAACCCAAAAGCGTGTGGATTTGGTGAAGTGAAACTAGCTCGGTGATTAAGGTTGTTTAGCGTGTTTGGGTAAAGAGACTGGCTAGAGAAGTATGCTCTTCTCCTTTGGGAGAACTGCAAAATCGAACCCGACCGAGCCATGTCCAAAGGTCACCTTTTTAGGAGGGCCCGCTGAACTCTCCTGAACGCACCTGGCGAGTACACATCACTGCATTCACCCTCACTATAATAAAGAACGCCTTGTTGAGCCCCAGCACCTGTAAGACTATAGTAACTTTTTCCACTGAATTACCAGTGAAAAGTCATGACACCAGCTGGGCCGGCCCGGAGCCTGGGCTATGGGTGTGTGTGGGATTTTCTGTGTGTTGGTGTGGCTGGCGAGGCCTAAGCTCAGACGTATGCACCCAAGGTTATTGTGAATCCAAATGCTAAAACCTCTTAGTTAGTTGCCTACTCCGCTTACTCCCAAAGGAGTCAATCTTTATGAGGGGGAAGAATCTCCTCAGATGTTGATCATATTACTGGTCTCCAACAAGTGAAGTAATACACCGACGCTTGAGGCTATGAAGACCGCCCCCCGCCACAAGGGTAACCTTTGAACGCATTAATCGCTGAGTCCTTGGAAACACCAAAAACACGGGCGCCCTCTAGGGGGTGACACGGCTGTGTGAGGTGCACGTATGCGCATAAGCAATGGGGCAAAAGGTTTTGACTTCTCACCATTTTCTTTGGTAGGGATAGCTATGTGTTTATTTTTGAGTCTTAAACATTGTCCAAACATCTTCAAACAAGACTCCCCCGATACTATCATGTTGCTTTGTCTTTGATAGATCTGTTATTGACTACTTTTTGTATCACAACTTGTCTGATTGAAACCTATGTGCTTGATCAAAATCTGTGGATATACTTGCTTGATCTTTGAAAATAAACAACAAACTAAAATATTGAGTTCTTCGATTAGGTGACTTGTCCCAGTTTTAGAGACTTGTTCTGTATTTAGGGTTTATGTGTCCTTGACCTTTTGAATTAATGATCCTTGATCTCATAAGCGATTTTGCTTGAGATTGGCAAATTAGGAATTGTTCCTGTCAAATAGATAAATTTTTATACTCTTTGATAACACACTTGGAGAGTGCTGGTAGTCTCCTTGTCCACCCATTTTCATACAATTCAAACTCAGTACACTTTGTGTAAGTCATCCTCCTAATCCATATGTGCTAGGGTGTTCACCCAAGAATTGAGCACCTCTGTGGCAGTGTTGGTTTGCACCTATTTGCAACAGTTCTATTTCACCATCTCTCTCGGACAAGAGAAAACTTTTACTATCCTAGTCTGGTATTGACGTTTCTTAGAATTGTTTGTTTACTTGAACTTTCCCTTTCATGTTAGTCACAACAAGATATCAAGTGAGCCAAGGAAAGCGACCTCAGATAGTCTTTAACCAACTACCCCCAATTTAGACTCGTCAAAAGAGAAAGGAAAAGGAACCAATATTTGACCAGTCACCTAGGAGTCAGTTTGAAACCTATTTTGACCCAAAGAGCCATTTTAGTGACTTGGGTACCCCCTCAGCACCATCCCACTCAGGTATGGATATGAGTTATACTATCACTCGGCGGGAGAGGGAAGCCATGGATCAAGATCTTGATGATATCTATGAACAACACAGAAACAACATGATATTTGGAAATTCTTCTCATGATAATCAACCTGATTCACCCCTCATTAATACAAGGTATTTGGATGCCCATCAACGGGATGAAAGGTATAAGATACAAGCTCACCAAGAACAATGGTCACAACACGAAGACCAAGACAATGAACCTCGTGATGCTTATGTCAATACAACGTATACCAATGACTTGTTCAAACAGTCTAGACCAAGCTCACCACTTCAACATACCTCAAGGTTCACAAGTGATAGGCTTAGAAGAATTGAACGCGAAAAGAAAGCCTTTCTAGATGAACAAGCTGCAAAGCAAGAAAAGTTTAGATAACTTGAGGAAGAGATCCAAGCTTTATTGGAAGTACAAAGGAAACTCGCTCAAGAGGAGCAAGATAGGCAGTTAGCCCACCAATTAAACAAACAATACAATACAAGGGGTGCTAACAATGGACATAATTCTCCTCCCTCCACCCCTTCCAGAACACCAAGAAGTAGAAGGCGGTCAAGCACCCCTTCTAGATCTCCTAGTCCTAGAGGAAGAAGGGCCTCTTAGTATGCTCACTCAGGTGGGAGGCAACCCCTCTGGAATTCAAGACCACACTCCCCAACATTTACATCCTGCTCCCAACATGGAGGTGTGGTAGCTCACATTAGCATTTTGATACTCAAGACTTCATGCTAATACAACAAGAGCCTATCTTCCAACAAGATGTGGAGAGGTATTTGGAACAAAACAAAGACAAGTCTTTGAAAAGTCTAATCAACAAGGGTGCTGAGTCCCTTATAATTTGGATGTGACAAACAAAATACAAAAGCAAATCCCTCTCAAGATAGAAAGAACCACCAAACAAAGCAAACATAAAAATGATGCACCTAAGAGCCTCATTCTCACTAGAATCAACCTGTCTCCAACCATCTGGGACAAGAGGAGTATGGGAAAGATTTTTCCAAAGAGGTGAATTCCCAACAATACTTATAAATATGATGCAAGGGGCAGGATCCACACCACCATGTGCTACAAATGCATACTATGAGCTTTGAATTCCATCGATGACCTTATTTGATGAGGTTCCCTAGGAGTCTAGCGACAAGCAATGGAATGGTTTACCAATATCACTCCTCCTGTCAAGACTTTTAGAGAACTTGTTCATAGATTCGCTCAACACTTCGCATATAATCTGTCAAGACCTGTTACTATGTTGGACCTATGCAACTTGAAACAAAATCAGTGGGAACCCTTTGTTACCTTCTTGCAAAGGTGGAGGAGACAATGCTCTAGGTATCCTAGGACGATCCATGAGGATGAAAAGATTGACATACTTGTTAGTAATTTGGTGCATGAAATGAGATATGAGATCAAAAAGATAGTCTTCACTTCCTTAGATACCATGATTGAAACTGCATGCCGCATTGAGGATGTTCTAAAAGAACAAGGCATTTTGACCAGACATAACAATAATACCAACAATGGTCAACACAACAATAGGGATAAAGGGAAGAACAACAATTGGAACAAAAACAAACAAATTGTCAATGATGGAGCTGTGGATTCTTCCCAATCAAGAGATCAAAGTGTTCTTAATTTGACTAAGGCTATGCAAGCAATGAAGCTTAATGCACCTCCACAACAAGAAAGTAAACCAAGATATCAGGAAAGGCCCAAAAACCAGAAGCGGCAATTTACCAAATTGGGTGACACATATGAGGATATTCTCAAAACTCTCATTGCTAACAACTTGGCACATCCTCGAGATCCTGCAAAATTTCACATTCCAGATCCTAAGCCACATTGGTGGGATGACAAGGCATTCTGTAAATTTCATAATGGCCTTGGCCATACTGTTGAAAACTGTTGGAGATTAAAACATATCGTCCAAGATTTTATAGAAAGTGGAGTTTCGCTGATGGCCTTAAATACCAATGCTGATCATAAGGCTTTTATGAACCTTGCCTAATTCATTTGCATAAGGGGAAACTCTAAATTGTAATGGCAAGTCAAGAATCAACTACACCTATACAGCGGCAGAAAATGTGATAAACATGCTTGAAGTTGTGGAGCCAAGTGTTAATATGATAAGGAGTAAAGACCCGCATGGTTATGACTCTCCCCCTATTTTTGACAACTAACCTATTGTGGTGCTGAGAGGTCCTCATTCTAGGTTATCTTCCCAAGCCCTTAATGCTGTTACCAGGAGTCAAGCCCCTATTATTCTCAGAGGGCCTAGTTCAGGTCCATCCAATAAATCCAAGCAAGTGGTATCCAAGAATGTCACTATAAAGTCCGCCACTGCTCTCAAACCAAACTACAATCTTGTAGATCAGTTACAGAAAACTCCAGCACATATCTCAATCTTAGAGCTTCTAGAGTTGTCCCCTAGGCATAAGCAGATCCTTGAGGACGCTTTGCGCACATCAAATGTCCCTAACAACATTGATATAGACCAATTCCAAGGCATGGTGAATCACATTACTAGCCCACATTACCTTTCTTTCTCTGAAGATGATGACAAATCCCTAAGCCATCCACACAATCTTGCCCTTCACATTGAAGTCAAGGATTCATAAAACCAGGTCGCTAAGGATTGATGGGGTGCCGGGTTAAATATCTCAGACTTTGGAATTTGTTAAAAAACTTGGGCTATTCAGAGCAAGTGATCGATGACTAGAAAGAAGATCACCATAAAGGCATATGATGAGGCAGAACGGTTCTATGGGATTACTGGCCCTGATTGGCCCAGTTGAAAAGACATCTGATTTCAAATTGTTGATCGACCCTTGTATACAACATTTTACCTGGTAGACTATGGATTCATGATATGTGCAAAGGTTGCCTACCGCTCAATTAAAGGTGTTAAGTTCCCACAATAAACAAAATTTGCATACCAGGGATAACACCTTATCAATTAACTCAATCTCAGCTAATGTTCATGTCCTCTTAACTGAAAGCAGCAGAGGGATTATGAAACAACTTTGAAGGTAATCGTCAAAAAAATTTAAGTCAGTAGACCTTGGCATGGGGGGGTATCAACTTGACTCTTTTGCAAAGATGCATGTTTCCCCTAGGACATATGGAAAGCCTTCACAGGAGATGAAACCATCATCTTCAGCAATGACACTATTTGACAAGTTTGCTGAATCCTCAGTACCAATACAAGATGAAAAAGAGGAAGTAGCTGTTCGAGATTGGATATACAAAGAGGAGAAATACCAGCACAATGAAAATTTCTCCCCCTCTCCTAAGTCCTATGGGAGAGGATATACTTTTGTCAAGAAGATGGGTTATCTAGGATATGGCCCTCTTAGTCATAGGTTAGATGCTAGAGCCGAACCACTCAATCATGATCTTTTTGCACGTAAGTCTAAGAAACCGGTTGGCCTAGGCTTTATGAACAACAATAAATGCACTGTCCCCATTTCTGATAGGCGGGATAGTAAAGATGACACAAAATATGTACCAGATTTGACCAATCAACAAGACATAATAGATGATTGGATACCTTCAACAAATCTCCTTTGGGAAGATTCAAGAGATTTAATAATTGATAGTCCTCCTATCTCATTTGCAATAGATAGTGACTGTATGAATGCAAGATTGACTATGGATAGTGTCTCCATCCCAGCTGCAATGGATGGTGATAATTTAGATAATTTTGTGATTGAGCAAATTGCTAGAGGAGAGGAGCCTCTTCCAAATCTTGAGGCTTCTACATCACGAGGCTCCAACAATAATTCAGAAATAGACTCTCATGAGTTTGAATGGGATTCACTCTCAGATGCAACAGTTGACTTGGATATGGACGTTGTCCATGCTTATAGTTCTCAACCTGATGTAACTGACGAGTCATGTGTTAGATTAGAAGATTGGAACCCACATGTCGCATTAGTAGACGATTCTTCGCTTGCTAGGATAAATTCTGATTTAGACACTTTAGAGGGAAACTTGATAGATTCCAATTCTACAGTCACCAGAGATGACACCACCTATATCCTTAATCTTGAACCGGTCATTAACCTACCCCTTGTTCACCCCAACCTTATTGATTGGTCTCAACGGTACCAAGAGCCTCAACTCTTGACATTTCACAATGACTATGAGATCACCTGCTATCTAAATGCCATTGAACCTGTAGTCTCTTCCACCAGTGAACCGGCTACTAGTATGATAGAACCTGACATCAAGTACCTTAGTCACAAGATAAAAAGAAAAGAAAAAAAGAATAAGAGTTCTAATGGCGAAAACCACTATGTGGCGGTGTCAGAACCAAAAAAAGTAAAAATAAAAGACATATCCAAAGGTGAAAACCTCCCAGAGGCACCTACAGATGAGGTACTTGATGGTCTCCCAAGCTATTTCCAGGATAGATCATCAGTATTGGTTGAACCTACAGAAGCTGTTAATTTGGGCACAGAGGAAGTTCAAAAAATTGTACACTTGGCTAAATCTTTATCACCTAAAGAAAAGAAAGCCTATATTGCGTTCCTCCAAAAGAAGAAAATTAACTTTGCATGGACATACTCAGACATGCCAGGGTTGGACACTAATCTCATTATGCATCATTTATCCATAGCTCCAGGTGTGAAACCAGTCAAACAGAAGTTGAGAAAAATGCGCCCTCATATAGCTCTTTTAGTGAAAGCTGAATTAGAAAAGCTCCTTGGTGCAGGATTCATTAGAGCCATAGACTATGCTGACTGGATTTCCAACATTGTACCTGTTTCTAAACCTTGATAAACCATTCGAACTGCGACAGACTTTAGAGATCTTAATGGGAGTACGTCTAAAGGATGATTTCCCACTTCCAACATAGATACGATAATGGACATGACAACGATGAGATCTATTCTTTTGATGGATGGTTTTTCTCATAATCAGATCAAGATATTCCCGAGATTCAAGAAAAGACCCGTGATTCACATGTACCAAATGCATGTTGGAATGCTGCCCTTTGGATTGAAAATGCAGAGCTGCTCTACTAAAGAGCTAGACAAATCCATCTTCCATGTATTAGCGATGCATGGGCAATATGGAAGATTATGTGGATGACACCTTGGCTAAGTCTAAGAGAAGAGGAACACATTTGGCTGATTTAGAAGTGATTCTAGATCGCATGGAACAATTTCAACTAAGATTAAACCCAAAAAAGTGTGCATTTGGTGTTACTTCTGGAAAATTATTGGGATTCATCATTTCAGCTAAAGGAATAGAAGTGGACCCTGAAAAGGTTCAAGCCATTATAAACATGCCACCTCCCAAAATGTTAGCCAAATGAGGAGTCTTCAAGGGCGCCTTCAATCCATAAGGAGGTTTATTTCACAATTGGCAGATAGAGCACAACCTATCAACAAAAATTTGCATAAAGGTGTTCAATGTGTCTGGAATGAGGATTGCCAAAAGAGCATGGATCAAATTAAAGAATACTTGGCAAATCCTCCCATTTTAATGCCTCCCATTCCAGGAAAACCTCTAATTTTATATGTCTCAGCTACTGAATCTTCACTGGGGGCATTGTTGGGCCTACAATTAGATGAACAAGTGGAAAGAAAGGGCCATATATTATATTAGTCGCGACTCTGTTTTTATGAGGTTAATTATACTAGTATTGAAAAAAGCTTGCTCTGCGAGTGCTTCTTGCTTCTCAAAATTACAGTGATACACTCATATGCTCACGCATACCACAGTCCCCATATTAAAATTGACATCCTCTCAAATACTTCACTCGGTAAAGCTGCTGCTCGGGCCCAAGTAATTTCTATTAAATGATGATGATTCTTTTCTTACCTTAATATAGAGTATATTGAGCGAAAGCAATCTCCAGTACAAGCTTACTGTATCAACTGGCTAATTTTCCTATTCAAGATAATATGCCCATTCAAGTCAACTTTCCAGCTGAGCATCTTATGTACATGACTGAAAGATCCTGGAAACTATTCTTTGATGGTTCATGCATGCAAAATGGTTCTGGAGCTGGTGTGTTGTTTGTTTCTCCTCATGGGTATACTATTCCTAAATCTTACAAGTTACTCTTTCCATGCACAAACAACATAGCTAAGTATGAGGCTTTGACAAATGGACTAAAATGGCTATAGAGTGGAATATCACAGAACTACATATCTATGGGGATTCTCAGCTGATCATCAACCAAGTCAATGAACAATACCAAACAAAAGATGACAAGTTGGTACCTTACAAAAAAATGGTTGATTCATTGAGACGGTATTTTACTTTTGTCACCTTTCAACAAATCCCTAGGGCTGAGAACAAAGCAGTTGATGCTATGGCCACCCTTGCTTCACTTCTTCAGTTAGAGGAACATGAGTCCAGATATGAATTCCTGGTGGAAGAGCTACGATATCCCATATTTGACTCACCTGAAAGCCATATCATTTGTACCCTTGTCAATCATGAATCCTCCCGCTATGGTGCTATTTACTCATATCTTCGTGATGGCATCATCCTCGATACATTTAACTGATCTGAAAGAAGAAACCTTATCTGCAACGCCTCTCGCCATTCCCTCATCTCTGGTGATTTGTATAGGAGGGGTCTAGATGGAACACTTCTTAGGTGCTTAGAAAAGGAGGAATCTGATCAAGCGCTAGTTGACATCCACAAGGGCATATGTGGAGGACATTCTAATGGTCTTTCCATGGCTAGAAGGTTGCTTAGGGTAGGGTACTATTGGCCTACGATGCAGATAGATACAGTAGCATTTGCTAAGTCTTGTGAAAAATGTCAGAAACATGGACACCTGATACATGCTCCAGGTAGGGAGCTAATTCCTTCTATATCTCACTGGCCATTTCAGCGACGGGCCTTTGATCTTGTTGGGCAGATTCATCCCAACTCATCAGGTGGGCATAAGTTCATTATCACTGCTACTGACTACTTCACAAAATGGGTAGAGGCTGTTCCACTTTCTATTGCCTCAGGCAAGACAGTGTCTTTATTTATTTTAAACCATATCATCTTTTGATATGGAGTGCCATCTGAGATCATCACTGACAATGGAGGTCAGTTCAAAAACAAGGACCTTAAAGAACTCGCTTAAAGATTCAAGATAAGCAACATTGGCTCCCATTTACTTCCTCCCACAAGGAAATGGTCAGCAGAGGTTTCAAACAAAACCATATTCTCAAGATTTTGCAATGTAATCAGCTCATAAGAGAATGCAGAGACTGACACTCATAGATAAATCCTGCCCTGTGGGCCTATAGAACGAGTATTCGTACTCCAACTGGGGCTACTCCTTTTGCCCTCACATACGGCGCTAAAGCAGTGTTACCTTTAGAGGTTGAGATTCCATCACTTCGGGTCTCTCTCAAAGGTCTAGTTACAGATGAAGACTATCGCGCCATGAGATTGCAAGAATTAGAACTTCTTGATGAGAAGCGTAAAGCATCATTTGACTATATGAGGGTCTATCAAAAGAGGATGTCCAAAGCCTTCAACAAAAAGGTTCGCCCTAGAGAATTCCAAGTAGGAGATCTTGTCCTGCGAGAGAATCCTAAGAACCAACAGAACCAAGAACAGAAGGGCAAATTCGAACCTAATTGGCTTGGACCCTACATCATCACAGCAGCTTTTGGCACAGGTGCCTATCTACTATCTACTGAAGAGGGGGAGTAGCTCCCTGAGCCTATCAATGTTTTGCACCTGAAGAAGTTCTATCCTTGATGCCCGATCTGTCTGGGGGCATCCTTTGTATATAATTATGACTCAAAAAGTTCCAAAAATTGATATATGATAATTTAAAAATTACAAAAAAAATTGATATTGTCAAAAAAATCCAAAAATCTTAAATATGATGCTGAAAATACAAAAAAAAAATTTATAAAATGAAAATACAAAATAAAAAAAAAAAAATTAAAAAAAAAAAAGCAAAAAAAAATAAAATGTTCTCAGGAACCTAATGAAAGCGCTTCGGTAGCAAAAAATACAAAAAATATAAAAAATATAAAAGTCCTAAAAAAATTCTTTCCAAGTGGTGAAAACCTGAAACAGGCTTACTTGAGGCCTTTGCATCCCTATTTATGCATCCCTGACACTTATCTTTCTCCATCATGCCTTTGTCCTTATTGCCTTTGCTTGGAATTGGTTCTTTATCTTTGTCTTTAGGGCATCACTGTTAGCTTTGGTCTCTTGATATGTTGTCTTAGGACACTCGCGAACGGCAGGTGTTTTTTCAATTAACCTAATCAGGTTTAACACAACCCCTGACATCGTGTGTTTTTCAACACTTATCCAGTTCAGTCATGTGATCTTACCTACTTGCAAGCATTCGATCCTTATCCTTGGAACTCAGTATCAGTTTACACACTTAAAATTTTTTAATTGCAACACTTAATGCTCGAGATATGCCATGATCTTTTCTTTGTGTGTTGACTGATATTGATTTTCATTGAGTGTCCTTGTCTAATAAGTCTCTTCGTGATGCATAGCTAGAGGACTTGGGGCATGGGGCATGTTTTTATTTGCTTTCTGCTTGTGGGTGTTGTCTTGAACCTCTTCAGTGTCTCTTGTTGTCTACTTGACACACTTAAGAGATTTATGGCATCATCCTTGAATGTTTTGCACAACCATTCTCATGGTAATCCTGGCGTTTATGTCTTGATGCGAGCATGGTTTTGCTACATTAAATTGGGTAAGCTAACATTGTAGTCATCTTGACCTTCATGTCTTTGATGCCCATGTTAGAATCTTTCCACATTCCACGCTGATATAAATCACATTCATATCTTCATAGTTGCGTTTGTGACTAGTGATGATTGTGTGATTGTCCGATGTCCGGTAATAATGGCCCAATGATGAAAATAAGTTCTCTTACATTCTCTACTGAATGATGAACACACAAAAACCTATGTTACCCTATTGCAAGTACACCTTTGCATTTTCATGTAGCTTGCATTATTTAGACTTCATGTTAATTTGTACTTTTAGGCTGTATTATGGGTTTGAGAGGGTTTCCTTCATCTTTCTTGTGGATTTTTCATCAATCAGATCAATGCTCTTATTTCTTATTCTCTTTCGTGATCTCAATCTAAAACTCCTGTCTTAAATGAAGACGGATTTTGATGCATCCTTTATTGAAGAAGATTCTCTTCCTTCTCTCCATTTCTTTCCATTTCTTCCAAACTTCTATCTTCCATTCGATTTCACCCCACTTCTTTTCTTCTAATTCAACCTTAGGGCATAATTTTCTTGCTGATCTACCTGGGTTCTGTGATTTTATTTTTCATCTTGGCATCAAGAACCTATTTTTTTGATTTGGATCAAATTTTTCAATTTATTATTTCTCCTCTGCCTTCATTTCATTTCGGATCAATTTAGGCATCTATCAAACTTCAACTTTGATCTGTTTTATCAATTTATCAATGTTTTCTCTTTGGGGCAACCCCTGCTTTTGAGATTCTTATCTCCTCACTTTGATGATCCCTAATCACCTCATGTTCAAGGCCTTTATGTTTGTCCGTGATGTGATCCTTGTTTCACCACATTCGAAGGTTTTGTGATCCCAACCCATTCACATTATTGTAATCTCTATTTTGACTGCATGTGATCCCGGAATGGCCTCACATTAGTCAAATAAAGAGGGGCAAATGTATGAACCCAAAATTTAGTCACCAGACTTTGGGCTCCCATTTATTTAATTTGTCAACACTAACTTTCGAAATCAATGATTGTCGATTTTCAAATCAAATTTCTTAATCAATTCATAACTATTTCAAATGTTTCAATTTTCCTATAATTGAATGTTTATTTAATTTTGATGCATCAAAAGAAATAAATAAAATAATGTTATTTAATTGAAGTTAATATTACTTAAATAAAATATATTTAATTAAATCTATTTTTAATTAAATAATTTTATTTTATTTTATTAATATTCATTTCTAAATTATATAATCTTATTTTATTTTATTAAAAGAGATATTATCATCTTAAATTAAATAAAATAAATGAAATATCCTCTCAAGAATATCCTGTGATGAAAAAAAGGGAAACAAATCAGTTAAAAGGGAAATAAACTAAAAATAGAATTCCAATCAAGATTTGTTTCTATTTTTCTATTTATCCCACATTGCTCCTGAATTTGCCTTCAATTTCACTTTTGCCTATAAAATGAGCCCTCTCATTCTCATTTCAAAAAAAAAAGAAAGAATCACGAATTTTTACATCAGACTTATGCTGCAAATTTGAATTTTATCATTTGAGATTACATTAGTTTGATTATATAAGCATCTTATTTTTAGAGCATAGTTTAATATTGCATTTTAGCTTAATCTTCATAGTAAATTAATTTGCAAAATAATTCATTTATGGCATTGCATGTAGATTAAGTTTCATTTCAATAAATTAGTTTGCTTTATTACATTTTACAGTCATTTAGATTAGTTTTCATTGTTGCATTGCAAGAACAGGATTCATGGAGATTGGCATTCTTGCTTCTCCTCTTTGAATCTCTCGTTTCGAGATTGTATTTGCAGGGGTAACAGGGTTAATCTGAGGGCCACAACATCAATCTCTGCTCTTCTCGGATAGAGAGCTGTGAATTGATTTGTAAGTGACTATTATTATTGAAAGTATCCTTGTACGTGTGATTCATTAAGTATAACATATTTTCGGGCCATATCATGTTCAGAGAATATGTGTGTAGATTCTCTCCATGTGAGAATATATGGTATTTCAGTAATTAGAGGCGGTTGTGGAGTAGGTAGAGTGGTTCCAGACCTCAAATGGATATCATTAACGTTTAAGGCATAAGCTTGATATTGGTTGGCTTCAACAAGATACATAGGTTGTTCTAGCTACTGCTGTTGCTTATTATTGGGATTTGGCAATGGCTGGGCAGGCATAGGCGTTTATTTTGGAGGGCCAGTATTTTTGGCAGTTGTTGTAGGAGGTGGCATGAGGGCCTATGGTTGTGACTGTGGAAGTTGAAGGAACCCAGGGGACTGGTTTTGCCATTGCTAAGGACCTCTACATTGAGGATTCTACTACCAATTACCTGGGGGTGGGGTCCATTGTCCTTGTGGCTGCTGCCAACCTCCTTGAGGAGATTGCCATTGCAGGGTCTGATAATTAGGCCAACTTGGTTGAGATGTATTCCAAGGTGGTGGTGGTCCATATATAGGTTGCCATTGGTTATTATAGCCAGAATAAGGATTACCAAAAGTTAAAGGATCTTGAGGCATATCTTGTCTTTGAGCCCATGGTCTCCTTTGTGCAACAAAAAACACTTCTTCATCATCACCTTCTACTGGCTTAAAGTCAGTAGGTAATTGCTTAGCTTCTAGATTAGCCACGATCTTGCATCTACAGTCACGTTTCTTCTGTCTACAGTATGGACAGAACTCGGCCAAAACTGCCTCGACTTCCTCATGTTTCTTCCATGCTTGCATAGTGTCTAGTTGTGTAGCCATATTATTAATGATATCCTACTTGAAGTTATACAGCAAATTTGTTATCTCCATCTAGGAAACTCCACTAGAAAAAGACTTCCCCATTGTAGTATGATGACCTTGACCTTTCTTAACTATTACTCGAGAGTAGTTAAGACATATTTTCTTTATATCATCCCAAGGAAGTTGGGTTATATCACCTCCTCCCATCAGGTCCAGGGCGTCTATACAGGCATCACTGATTCCCCTTAGAAAGAGTAGTTTATGAGATTCTTCATTAAGAGTATGGTTTGAGTTCCTTTTCAGGGAAAACAAGAATATTGAGATATAATCTTCTAGACTTTCATCCTCCTTCTACTGAATTCTGAATATGTCATCACCTTTACTAGCACTCTTACAATATTCCTTATATCTCTCAAGGAATTTTGTTTGCATGGCTACCCAACTATTAACAACACCTCTTCCCAAACTCATGAACCATGTAAGAGCTCCCTCCTTCAAGGTGGAAGGAAACAACTTCAATTTGTGAGCATCTGAATTGTAGTCATAACTGCGACAGAGGACATCAAACTCAAATAGAAAAGCTTATGGGTCCTCCATAAATAGGCCATAGAACATGGGAAGCAATGAAGAAGGAATATTTTTATGATTGTCAGTATCTCGCTGGGGAACAATGGGAAACTCAAAACCAGGAGGTGGATTAGGTGGATTATTTGCCATATTTTCTTGTTGGAATATCAGAACAAATGGATTTTCCTCAGGTTCTTCGTTAGCTGGGTTAAATGGTAGTTCAACAAACAGGTTTTTAGGGAGGAACCTTCCCAGTGCGTCTCTTCTTCTTCTATGCATGCAATACAATGAATGGTGGTTTGAAAGATTTTGAAATTTTTTTACTAACAAACTAAACAAATGCTAAAAATGACTTCTGACAAATTCTTAGCTTGATGCCATCCCCGGCAACGGCGCCAAAAATGGTCATGCCCACAAAAGGATATGAAAATCACAGTAAAACCTTTCTTGGGAATTGGACATTCCAATAGGTGACTAATATCTCTTTATGGATGTTCATTTACTTGTCAAACCAGGGAACGTAAACTTTGAATGGTGCAGCACAATATATGCACTAAGAACTAGTTTCGGTCACAACTTAATAGAAATAAATACTTGGAAGGAACTCTATCTATGCTACATGAAGGTAATGAAAAGTTCTTTTAACTCAACCATGATTTAACTAAACCAGAAACCATAACAGCTACGACTGAAACACAAACTATGAACTGGACTTATGCTGTAGGAACAGGCACATGGATGGATTCCCGATGCTGCAGGAGCAATACAAGACTGAGTTTGTATGAAAAATTCAAAGATGAAAGCTAACTGATGATCAACAGAAAAGAGCAACTAACTAACT
>VDFB02226946.1:0-16244 GCA_007258455.2 Sequoia sempervirens | reverse complement strand
TGGAATAAAACAAGGTGCAGTGATAATTTATTGCAAGTCATTGTGTGATATGTCTAACCAAGAACTTGAAATTTCATGCTAAGACCAAGCACATTGATGTACAATATCATTTTGTTAGAGATATGGTTGAAGATGGTAGGGTGAAGCTGGTTAAGGTAGATATTTTGATGAATATTGTTGATTCTTTAACTAAGCCTGTGAGCACAGAGAAGTTCAGATGGTGTTCAGTTCAACTATGGGCCTCTTGGCCCCTATCAATTAAGAGATGATGTTTATACACCCTCTTGTAGCTCTTGCAAGGTGTCTGACAAGTGGAAGATTTGTTGGGAAAATGTATCTCAACCTTGCAAATACATAAGATATTGTTGATACATCAACAGGGGGTGCAGGGGGGTACCCCACTTGCGGGGGTCCGGGGGCTATGTGCCCCGATGGGGATTCGGGGGAAGCACCCCTGCAAAACCACATTTTATGTATATTTTATTATTGTAAATCTAAACCATTCATCATTAGGTCTTAAATCTAATGACCAATATTTTGTTGGTTTGACTTGCCCTAGAAGGCAACCCTATTTTATGAGGGTGTTGTATTACGACTGTGTATTGTGATGTATTCTTAGAGTCTGATAGCGGTCGTTTTTCCTCTAGATCTCTGGTTGGTGATACTTCTGTGAGAAGCTTGCTTTACAAGTATATTTTAATCTTTGTGATTTGTGAATAATATATTGGGTGGCTTTTGGAGTGTGGGGTTTTTCTCCCGAAATGGTTTTCCCCACGTAAATCACTGTGTTGTGGTATGCATGATCTATTTATGTTTATTTATGTTTAAGTTTCTATAACTGAAAATATCTGTAAATTTTTGCATTATTCTCCTCTCAAGATTAGTGTAGGAAGTTGTTCCGCTACCTTAGCTTCCTTACATTGACATCATGATTTGTGCATTAAAATTATACAAGGGGCTAAAAAAGGAGAATTTTACATACGAAAATATGATATCTAGTGAAATTATTGGCTTGATACATTAATCAAGCTAGGCTATAGTAGAACACATTTAAGGAAAATGATTAAATTGGAACATGTTTGTTAAAATTTATAACTCATTGCTACATGATTTTAAATCAAGCCTTATCTCGACTATTAGAAATTGGGGCTTTTATTGTCTTAGAACTTTGAACTTGATCTTTGGATTATGAAATTTTAATTTAATAATTATGACCACTTAGTGAGTGGAAAATGACACTATCTTTTGGCTAAGATTTATTCAAGATTACCGACTAAACATCATAATTGGTTGGAAACCAATTTTTCTTGTGTAATTTTATATTTTTCTTAGCTTTTATTTCATGTTTTCATTGGTTACCCAAACATGACTATGGTATTTTAATTTTATTTGTGTAATTCAACAAGATATTTGTAGGGCCTCACTAAATGCTTTATGAAATAACATTCAAAAGAAAGATTGTAGAGATTTATGCATGAATAGGTAGTTGCATGCATCACTAAATGCTTTATGAAATAACATTCAAAAGAAAGATTGCAGAGATTTATGCATGGATAGGTAGTTGCATTCATTTTTCTTCATGGTTGAAGTTATCCTTAGAAATTTGCACATTATTTGTGTTTTCAATGAAGTCTATACTAGTCAAGCAAAGATGTATTTCATGAGATTTGTTTGCTCAACATAAACAAATTTGATATTGTCATAAAATAAGCTCATTTCTCTTTCTCCCAAGCCTTATCTTTGGTAAAAAAAAAAAATCTATTAGAATTAGGAGAAAATTTAAGGTTATATTAGAACTTAGAACACGATTAAACTTAAGATCTATTCTAAAATTTGAATTCTTTCATATTGAAATAGCATTTCATTATTGATTTTGAATGGAAATGACTTTCAAACACAATAAAATTTTGTTAAATTTGTTGAATTTTTTTGCTAAATCTTAGTTTACTTATTTATGTTTGGTTGCAATAAGACATTGTACTATTTTTGTCTTAGTTTCCACCAGTCTCTTGATTAAAATATTAAACATAGAAGTTTGTGGGTTATCATAGTATAGCCAAAACATGGTCATATAACACTTAAGGAGATTTTCATTTGCTTTGATGAAAGGTGCAACATATTTTTTCTCTATCTAAATTAGTGTGTCAAAACAGCATGACATCAAATTATATATGACATTATATTTTTCGAGGAACATAAGAGATTATGTATTTAAGAAAGAAAAATTCAAAATATATAGATTTGTCAAAGATTAAATAATGAGATTTCAAAATGAAAAATTGAATCTTGATATTTTAAATTCTCATTATTTAATCTTAGAGTGAGAAATCTTGATTACCTTCCTTTCTATATTCAAATATTTAATATTTTTTTTCCTTTTTAAACCCATTTTATTTATATGCAAAAAGGAACTCTAAGAACCTTTGCTTATGCATGTAAATCATTCATTTTTTAATGTGAAAAACAAATTTGTCTCGAGAGCGTATGGTCGATTACAATATTTATTAATTTCATTATGTCCACCATTAGGATAACAAACAAAAGAGTATCCATCTATGAGTAACTATGCGAAGATACCGATTTGATTAAATAAATAATTTGTTTTGGACCATAACCATGGGTTTAGAAGCTGTCTACCATGGATAGCGGGAATATTTTGGATAGAGAAATTATCTTATGACGTATGGGTAGATATGCTTGGACTTTGAGATGCCTTTCTTTTTGGACATGTGCTTTTTCAAGGTGAAGATCTGGTCTCAAATGAATAGGTTTAATATCTTTTTTAACCTAACCTTTTTTATAATTATTTGTACTTAACTTTTCAGCTAAATTGCGATGCATGGTGAAATGACGATTTTTTTTTGACATTGGGATGTGGGTGATCATTTTCTATGTTGGGTGGGGGTTGGACTCAAGTTGCCCACTTCTTTCCTAAATGATGATCTTGGATTCTTGAAGATTCTCCTTTACTTAAGCTAAGGGACTATCTTTAATAAGTATTCATACTTTATAAGTAGAGAATATGTATAGCTTTATATAAGTTTATAAACCAATCATTTATGGGTACTTTGAGGTTTGAAATATAATAACAGTTGTATTATTGTTCGGAGAACATATTCAATGTGTTGAGATATTATTTAAATATGGTAGTGATCACAATTTTTAGATCTAGGATGTTTTTTGTGGGGTCTTTATTATATTAGAAAGTTGATGTATTGGGATGAAGTCTTTAATAATATATTTGAAGTTTTATATAATAAATTATTATTTTTAAATTGTGATATTTATTGCGGATTCAATCTGTATTGTTCTATAGAACAATCAAACTTTAATAGTTACATAATTTGGAATGTTTAGTAAGGATAGACTAAGTTGAGCGGGGATCAATACTACTATGAATGAATGGTGAGGATCTCCTAATTTATAATTAATGGACATCATCCTAAACATTCTCTTACAGTGAATTACACTAAATTAGATGCATTGAAAAGGAACTTCAATACTAACTTGAGCTTATAATAGATATTGGGCAAACTTGAAATAGAACTAGGAATTGGAAATAAGCAATGTAAATGATATTTTTTTTCAAAGTCAAAACCTTTTTCTTAGAAAAGGGAAATTATTAAAATAAGGGAACTCATTGATTGAGGAACTTAGACATAAGTATAGTAGAGTATGCTCCTAAAAGCATTTGTTATTACCTAATAATAATTTATCCTAAATTATAAGATTTTAATTAATATTTAAAATATACTTGAAGGATTCTAATAATTTTTTGCTTGAAAATGATGGTAATGAAAAAATCATATAACCTTAATTCAGTTGAATAGCATTATAGGATTCAAAATAAAATAATGGACTAGGGTCATTTTCATGATGCCTAAACTAGTAATATAATGATGTTTGAACTTATAAATAATACCTAACAATATTGTGTAGCCTAAGCTGAGATAATCAATTAGTATTTGAGTGTAGTTTGATCTTAGAAAATTAATGTCCCAACAGGTTTTAATAAACTATGCACAATAATTCAAATAATAACCAAAACCAAAATACAAATTAGAGATAAAGGGATGAGGAAGAGAAATAAATGATCTTTGTAGGGGATAAATTTTTAATTTAAACATACCTAGAAGGTAGGGAAGAAGGGTAGAATTGTCTTCCTTCCTTAAGAATATTGTTGAGGCTTTGATGGTTAGTTTGAAAAAGTGATTCAAGCTACAAGACTTATCCTCTAACGATAAGTAATGAATTGGCTTTTTTTAATTAAATAAAGAGTCTACCTTGTATTGGGAACACATTGGTACTCTAAAATGACACAAAATAAAACTTATACCACACAAAATTTGTTTAAATAGTAGCTCTAGAAAAATTACTTTTCAAACACTCATATAGAGAAAAAAGGCATATGGAGACTCTCCCTACCTCCCCGCTAAGTATACCCAAATTTGGCACACTTTCAGGGTGGAAATCCTCTTCAACATTTGGAAAGATAGAAATTCTTGCATTTTGTTCTCAAAACTAGATTGATAAGCATGTCTCTCTTTATTCTAAAGCCATTATTTCTTCTAATGTGCTATTGCAGATTCAAGTGCAAGATAATAAGGTTTTGTTTGAGGTGTCTCACCTTTAGGAGCTCTTGGACCACTAGGGGAATGCCCCCTGCACCATGGCTCGTGTGCTTCCCTCTCCCACTTCCTCTCGAGGTCGGTTTCCTTCATGTGGTCGACAGAGGAGTGGTTTTGCCAGGGATTTTCAAGCTCGCCCCCATTCTTAGGCTCCTCCTCATAGCGGCTCGTGTCCTTGTACGAGTTCACTCTCTCCTCCTCCTCAATCTGACCTGGGGTGGCCTTCTGGAGGTGTGTCTAAAGGAGGAAATGGTGCTTCTTGGTGGCCTTCTAGTGAAGCTCTTGGCAACATTTTTGGTTGGTCGACTGATACTACTAAATGGCTCTCATGTTTGGATTTGGTGATCTCTCCTCAACGAGAATATAAAGACAAGGGTGACGATGGTTGGGATCCTCCTAACGTCACTTCAGACCTCGTTGTTATATGGGGTAGGTTGGATGACAAGGACTCACCTCCCTATGTTGGCATTGCCATGGCCGTTTAGCAGCCTTTTATGTTATTTTTATAATGTTTCCTGCTTTCTAGGTATGGCCCAAGTGACTTTATGCTTTTTGGGCTCTTCCCATGTGACTCTCAGGGTGTGCCTTTTTACTACCCAAATGTTTTTTTGTGAATAGTTTATCTTATTTTAATATAGATATAGATGCTTATTCATCAAAAAAGGGATAAATATTAGTTATTACCACAAGGGAGTGGTACTATAGTGGAATAAATAAAATTTTATGAGTCTCCTCTATGATGCACATTTTATATAGGATGAAGAGACCAAGGCAACAAAGTTTAAACTAGGTCTACAATAAGTATTAATGCATGATGTTAACAAGTCTAATATTGTATACCTAGTTTCTAGGATTGAGTCTACTTACAAGGTAAAAGAAAAATAATATTCCATAGAAAAGGAAAGGTAGAAATTTCAACCCAAAATAAATTATTAAAAAAATACCATCAAACTGGAAGGAAAAAATCTCTAAGAATAACATTTAAAATGATAGAAAATGAGTACTCGTTACAACATGCCCTATAAAGGATTTTAACTATGGATAAAACACAAAATATAAGAGTTAACAAAATATTGGTACAATCCAAGGGACCTACTAAGGGCTTTTAGAATTGTGGAAAATATCACTTTTCTTGAGACTTCCTTGAGCCTAAAAAGGACAATGTTTGAAACATTGGATATTCATTGTTGTTCAAAAGTGACGAGGATTTTCAATCCTTGATAGCAAAATTATAAGATAAAATAAAAAAAATCAAGTTTTGATTTTATTAGATTATATTCCAACCAATTATTTATCACCTAAATGTATTAAGTAATGTGGGATACACACAATAAAACTACAAGAAGGGGGAAGTGTAGAGATATGTATATGGTGGCAAAAATGAAAAAAAATTAGGGTAGAATAATTATAAATTTAGTTGGGAACTATGATCACTAAACTATATTGGTTAGTTATACCCCTAGTATCATATGATATTATTGTAGGAACTAATTAGTTACAAAATCATGTCCCAAATAAATTGTAGGAAAAAAAGACTGTAATGTTTAGATGATTAATGGATTTTAATTACCCTTAAAGGAGGAAAAATGGTTAAGGGAAATAAAAATACTTCTACTCAATAATTATGGAAATATATTATCAAAGTTTGTCCTTTATATTCAATTTAAGTAGAAAATATAAATGATATTAATATAATAGAAATAAGTGTAGGAGTTGAAAATTAGCTCTATCCCAAGATTACCTTCAAAAATAATGAAAACCTTCTACAAGAGAGTATGCAAGAAATTGAGATTGTTTGATACTAAGATCTATCAAATATGATGATGAGGTATCTTCCAAGATGTACAATAGCCTTTCTTATATAGACAAGGTGTGATGAAGTACCAAATGAAAAACATTGACTGACTGGTGTCATTAATAAATGACATGGTCCATCATTAAATGACCTAGGACACTAATATTTAATAAAAGCTAAAAAGATAAAATCTTACCTAAAGAATTTAAATATGCCTAGGACATAGGTGTAATTAACATGTAAATAAGACCCCACTAATAACTAGTCTTAGGAAAAATACTTATTTACACCAATAATAAGTAACTACCTTCTACTTCAAGAATTTAAATATTCCTAGAAGAGCTCTTGGGTATACCTCCTAAGAGTGAATTTAAAAAATTTGTAGAGATGGTGCCCAAATAAATCCCATTTTCCAATCTCCTCATTGAATGAATTTGGTTGGTTTACATGAGCTAAAAGTACAACTCGATAAGATGCTAGAAAAAAGATTGATCAGCTAAGCTTTTCATCCTCAAGTGCTCCAAACCTTTTTTTTTAGAAGGAAATATGGTACCATGTAGCTTTGCATATACTATTGCATGTTGAATAAGGAAACTATAAATAATAGGTACTTGATGCCCCATATAGAGAACCTCTTTGATTGGATGAGAGGGTTATGAAAACAAGGATAGGGAGCTAATTAAATGGTAATATTTTCACTTATATAAATACTTCACAAAACTGTAAGGCTCACATAAGTCTTAAATTGATGTTGCATTGATTTTCGTAAATCCAATATTTGGTTGAAATCCTAAAATTAAAATGTCCAAAAACCAGTGACCCTTTTTAGTGTAACATTTCACAATTATGCTTATTAAACTTAACAAAAAACTTGATCTTCTATTACATAATTATTCCAAATCCAATTTACCTCTTTTCTAAGTTTTTAAAATAAAATTACTTAATGAAAACAATAATTTCTTCTATACTAACACCTTAGGCCCAAAAGATCAAGAAAAATCATAATTTTAATAAATTTTCAATAAAATTACATGAACACACCTTGAAATGCTTGGACAAAATAACCACATAAGAAATTGTTAAATTTATATTTTATAATAGACCTCCACCTTATAAAACTAAATTAATTAAATGAAATATTTGTGATGCCCATGCATTTGCTGCCTTGAGATGTATTGGTTTCAACATTGTTTTCCAACTATATATCAAGGGATGCATAGGTCATGCTTGTGCTTATTGTTATGAGTATTTATCGGTGTTTCAAATTCATCATTTATATTAATAATCTTGTTGTGAATATTGTGCTTGCATTGTATGGTGTTTGAACCACCCACATGATTCAATATGGTATTCCTCAACATGTCAGTTGTTACCATGTTTTAGTTGCATTGTGATATGTGTATATTAAGTTACAGTTTGTTGGATGATAAATTATAAGTTGATGGTTCTAATTCCCTAATTGGGAGACTTGGCAACCAATGTTTAAATTATAGATAGATAAGCTCATTTCTATACCTTTATTTTCATTCTTTTAATATTTTGGTATTTTTTAAATAAGTAATTTAGGATTAGATTATGAATAGATTTAATTTTCAATATTGTCTTGAGTTGAATTTGAAAATCTTGTGTGTTATGTTAATCATTCTAAATAAATTATCTAAGGATTTAAATTAAATTAGTTAGAAAATATTGTTGAGCTAATTCTTACACAAAATTAATATAAAATTTGATATTAACTATCACGAAGAAATTAGATATAGTTGTATTACTTGACCAGTTTTTTTAGTTCATTTTGCTAGTGAGACTGTAAGATATTGAAATCCAATATTGTTGGTTCTAAAATTTTTTTGCTCCATTCACTTGACACCTTAAAAGAAAGAATTATCAAAACAATTAAGGTTTGATACTTTAATTGAATTGTCTTTCTATTTCAAAAAAGGTTGTTAGGGCTTACTTATAGATTATCTCCAACAACATCCAAACATTTGTGTCTTATCTAAATGTTTGGATAGAGTTCCATGCCTCCAATCTAGCTACTCTACATCTCGATGAGTATATCTCATAACATATTCCACCTATAAGAAAAAGAGAGTTATATCATTTGGTTGTTAACACAAAATATGAACTTGAATAAAAATAGATTAATAAAAGGAGAGTTTGTATGCTTGCCTTTGCTAGAATTTGGGTTTTGTCTTTTAATTCATTACTCTTTTTGAGTGTTTGTATTAGATATCTAGAGGTTAGAGACAAACCCAACATGGTTCTTATTTTGCTTTCAGATTATTTTGTAAGGCAAATGAACTTTCTTTTTTATCCTTAAAGTTGTGAAATACATTTGTTTATGAAAAAATCCAGAAAAAAAAAAAAATTCATGTCCATATTTACCTACTGCTAGACTTGAAAAATAATATAAAGACTTTAATAGAAAATTAACACATACTTGAAGACAAGATATTCATTCACACGAAGAATTTGAAATGTCATTACAGTAGTGTTGATTGTTGAGATCAACAATATCATTTTCTCTCCCCCAAAAAATATCGTTTTCACTCCAATATCTAATGTTATGGCAAGAAAAACATATATCTAATTAGTAAACATAATGTAGCAGTCTAAGAGGAGATAATAAGGTGAAAGGGGTATAGACATACTTGTATATATAATTCAGAATTGCTTTTATTTCTTCTTCAAAATGGCTGTCGATTCCAAGAGGATGCTGGGGAAGTTTGCAGAGAGTGGCTTCACAGTTCACACCTACCAATTTCATTTGCTTGAAGGCTTCTAAAGCTTTGTAAACAAAACCATTTTGTGCCGATCCTGCAATCGTGGCATTCTACGAGGCCACATTTCTTTGAGGCATTTTGTCGAACAGTTGACGTGCCTTGTCTATGCTTCAACCTTTTGCATGCACGTCTACGAGAGCAGTAGCAACTATAACATTTGGCAAAATTCCTTTATGCTTTGATGGATGCCCATGCGCTACTCCAAAGCTCTCAATTTGGCGCAGGCTGGGAGGATGCCGGTAAAGGTTGCAGAGGCTGGCTTCACACTTGCCAATAGCATTTGCTTGAAATGAACGCTTCTAAAGCCTTTTCAAAATATTCGTTTTGTGCATATCCTGCAATTATGGCAATCAATTGAAACCACATTTCTTTGTGGTTAAACAGCTGAGGAGCCCTGTCTATGCTTCCAGACCATTTCCAACATCTGATAAGAGTCGCCCATCCTTTATGCTTTTAAGGATACCAAAACCCTGTTCCAACACTCCCGTTTTGGCACAGGCTGGGAATATGCTGGAAAATGTTGCAGAGTATAGTTCTCTGCCTTACCAAACAAATTGCATGTCTTGTTTACGCTTCCTGTTCTTCCAACTCCCTTGGATCTGCAATTCACACGTCCTTGCTCTTTCCTAGCTTTATCACTCCCTATCCTCTGATGTATTTGCTTGAATTTTCTAAAAACATTTCTGCATATATGTTGCATGATTCGCCTAGTTTTATGCTTCTTGATTCGCATGCATGTCCTCACACATGATAACTAACTTCTCAATGACAAATTCAAGTGGAAGTTTCAAATGAGAATGGGTTTTGGATTTTAACTACTTGTTTTCTGAGTTATGAATACAATTCCATTATCTTTCTTTGACATGAGTTGTGATTTTTCACAACTTCACCGTTTTGAGTTGTGGGTTGTGAATTTTCACAATCCCAAACATTCTTCTTTTTGTTTTAGATTGTGAAATTTCAGAACTTAATTTATTTTCTTTTCTTTTAATTTTTTTTCACTCATTTTTTTTCGTAATAACTATTTATTCTATTTAAAATAAATAATCATTAAAATGTCAATTATTAAAAATTTTGAACTTGTTGCCATAGTTCACGATTATAGCATGATCATCTCTATTCAAACAAAAAATTTATGAAAGACGATATTAATTTTTATTACAAAAATATGGAAAACCATTGATAAAGCCTCCTAGAAATCTAAATATTATGTGAGTACTGATTGAAAATTTGCAATAACTTTGTATTAGCTTTATAATTTTAGTTAAAAACTTTCCACATTATCAATGACACTGTTATGATGAAACCCAATAAAATATTTCCTTCCATCTCTCCTAAAATTGTCATTTTGATTGTTTTCGTAACTTGGCAGGCGAAAAGTTGAGGTTTTAATATCTCACAATCCATAAAGTGTTTTGACTTAAAAATTGGCCACATGAGGAGAAATATCACTAGGAACATTCCCATAAAATTAATTTACATCATCTCTCATGTATTTTAAAATTTATTTATTTTTCAAATCCTGCCAATTTATGCACGCACTTTTGGGCTTGAACTGGATCAACAAACACCTCCTTTGAACTTGGTGTCAAACATTGGATTTCAGTACAACTAAAATTGTCTCATTTCATAATAACACAATGCAAGTGATCTAAGATGAAGTCTTTGTGATTGCAATTTTGATCAAATGCATGACCTATACACCAAAAACATCTAAGGAATTTGCATTTAGGAATGACTCATTGAGATGTTTTGGTGTAAAAGGTTTAAAATTGGATTCCATTGAAAATGAAGGTAACAAATGGCTCTAACTAGGGATAAGGACTATGAAGGATGCGAGATGAATCTAAAATCTCTACAAAAGAATAGCGCATTATCCAAAGGGCAATAGAGTCACAAATAAAGGAACAAGAAAAGCAACTAAACAAAGGAGAACAAAACAATAGAGAAATGAACACACCAAACTAGAAAGGAAACATACTCAAAAACTCCTAAATAGCTTATATAAAAAGATGGGGAACAATCTGTTTCACTAATTGTAAATCTTTAAATGTTGTTCCGTATAAGGGGAAAATATGTACCATCCAAATAAGTAAAGTAGAATGAATCTTTCCCATATACTTGTCTAATATGGAATGACCCTTTCAACAAGGAATCAAACTTACCATGCATTCATTTTGGTTATTTTCTCTTATCCTAGAGTAACATAAGATTGTCGACTTTGAACTATCTTTATCTGGTCTTTTTGTCAAAAAGTTGTACTTTACTCGAGTTTGGTGTTCTTTGATCTTCCCCACCACCAACTCTCTTTGTTCTTTCATCTTAGTTAGATACAAAAATATTTTCTCTAATGAGTCTTTGAAAATTCATATTCTTTCAATGTATTTTAAAGACATAAAGAAGAAAGTTCCAAAGGAATTATAATTTTATCCTAAGCTTCATAAACTAACTCAAATGGGGACATCTCGATTACCCTCTTCTTGGTCGTCCTATCCACCCACAACACGTCATATAGTCTCTTATGCAAGGTTCTTTGATTCTCTTCAACTAACTTGGGAATGATTGTGGTAATATTCTTGTTACTACCCTCCACTTGACCATTTCCTTGAGGATAATAATCAGACACATGAGCTAAGATAACGCCATATTTATAACAAAATGTAGATATTTCTTGAGAAGATCTAAGTTTGTGGCATTATCGGTCATAATTTTGTGAGGAACTCCAAACCTCACCAGAATGTTCTCCTTGATGAAAATACACACTACTTTTGATGTTGTTTGCTTTACAGGAATCGCCTCCACTCATTTCATGAAATAGGGTGCTGGCAAGAAGTTGAGTCCACTTTTTGGCCAAAAAGTGGAAGTGTTTTCCTTGATTTTCAAAATTTGACACATTTGACCTTAAAATTTGAAGCACTTAGAGATGGAATCTTGAAAAAAGTCATTGATCATAAAATGTAGTACTCAGAGTCTAGTTTCCAAATATGTAATTTATTTCAATACCAGATGCTACAAATTGATTTTCAATGGGTGTTTCTAAAAACCATTGTTTAAAAGTCATTTTTTTTTACCATACCATGCACATTTACGTCATCCATATTTTGACCTAAATTATCGTATTTTTCTAAATCCTTTTGGGAAAAGATTTGTAACTCACTGAAGCACGTTTTTGATATTTTTTGTAATTTTTTATTGAATATTTTTTTGTTAAAAGTTTTTATTAGCCATATTTGTCATTTTGAAAAATCGTCGTGTACGTCATGCATAAGATGACCTAAAGTTATCATTTTTTGAATTTTTTTTAAATTGAAAAGAATTGTCTCAAGTACGTTTTCGTGCAATTCGTTTTACAAAAAAATATTTTAATAAAAACTTATTAAAATACTAAAAACCCTGATATTTCAAGTTTATGGACCAATTTCATCATAAATAATTGAAAAATAGAAAAAATAATCCATTTTTTTTTTAAATTACATATTTGAAATCTGGACCGTCTCATCTCTAATGGGTTTTAATTTCATCGAAAAATTCTACAGAAAAAGTCATCAACCATATGTCCAAAGTCAGTGTTTTTCTATGACATTGTCAGGACCTTCAACTTCCAGGTCAAACCAGGTTGAAGGCCTAGGTTCGGATCCCCAATGCTTTTCCCAAAGCAAAATACAAGCCAAAAATCCCGACCACAAACCAAGCACAAGTTCAATTTTTTAGAAATGGGATCTCGTTTTGTAAATCGAGATCCTATTTCGCAATATTAAATGTTCAAACCATTGACATAGAAACGGGATCCTGTTTACTACAGGATCTCGATTATAAAACGGGATCTCATTTATGTTTTTACCATTTTTTTTTAAATTTACCGGTAAAATTTTACTATGAATTCTGCAACTTCACATTCGGCCAACCGCGACAATTTGAGCTAATTTCTATAAAATTTTGTCTTTATAGGTCTTCAACTTGCAATTTGGATTGATTTTTTGAATGGAGGCATCATATAAACAATTTTTTAAGTGGAATTGTGTTAGTTTTCTACTCATTTGGAGGAACAAAAGAGGAATACTTTTGTCTTTACATGGCTTCAACTTGCAATTTGGATTTAATTTTTGAAAGGAAGCATCATGTAAACAGTTTTTAAAGTGGAATTGTGTTAGTTTTCTACTTGTTTGGAGGAACAAAAGAGGAATACTTTTGTCTTTACATGTCTTCAACTTGCAATTTGGATTGAATTATTGGAAGACTTTCACTATTGACATTCATTTGTGCTTGAGAATTTTATAATCATGGGTTCACAAGCTCGTAATAAGAGGAAAGATAGGAAGAAATTGACTCTTGAAGAAATTCAAGCAAGGAAAGATAAAGAAGCAAAAAGGAAAAGAGATAGAAGAATGAGGATTCGATCAATGAATAATGTTGAAGCATCCAATTCCACAACTATTGAAGATAAAAACATTGAGGAGACCATGGTTGTAGATGATGCTAATTTGCAAGAAGTCAATTTGGAAAATAATATGATTATACAAACAAGTCCTAGTATGTCTTCAAATCCCTCTTTCAATGCTATGGAGAATGTTTCAAAAAGCACAAATCTAGGTACGTCTTCAAATCCACATTTTAGTGAAATGGAAAATTTGTTTGTAAAAGTTTTACAAGATGTTGGACTTAACGATGTTGACACTGATAATATTTGGAGAGAAGAAAAATTTATACAATTTGTTGAAAATAAATTAGAAAATGAAAATGAAAATCATTTAAATGTTGTTGAAAATGAAAATGAAAAATCTTTTGTTGAAAATGAAAATGATAATGATCCTTTTGTTGAAAATGAAAGCGAAAACCATTTTTTTGATGAAAATCAAGATGAAAATGAAAATAAAAATCCAAAATGTGATGTTGAAAATGAAAATATTTTTTTTTAAATTGAAAGTGATGTTTTGGATAATCTTCCTGGTAAGATTTCTTGGAGACAAATAAGAACACATGCCAATAGATTGTACAAAAAATTCTTTTATCGTAAAAAACTTGCATTTCAATGTCAACTAATGATGCAATTGATGAGAATGCAAAAAATGAGAAAAATAATGAAAAAGTTTGGATTTTTTGTTAAACCAAGAAGAAAAGATCAATCATTAAAATATGTTATGTCTACTGTTGCTAGTGCCATTCAATTTATTGGAAAAAAAAGTCAATCTAAAGATAAAAATGTGGCAAGAAGAGCTATAACAACTAGTATAGTTAATAAAGCAACTTTGAATAAAAAAATGGTAAGCAATATTAGTGAAGTTCTACAAATACATTATAAAACATTGCTAAGAGTGGCAAAAAGAAGAGAAACTATAGAAAATGATCAAATTAACCAATGTTGGAGTTTTAGTGGTCGACTCCCAAGGTCTAACATGAAATTGCTTGTTCAAATCAAATCTTTGATTGAAAAATATTGGCATGATAATACTAGGGTATCATCCAATGCTAGAGATGTTTTAAAACTAAGAGTGGGGTTCAAAGTTCATGATCCTCATCCAAAACACCTATTAGATACAACACAAATTGAATTTTATAGAAAATTTTGTGGTGATTTAGTGTTACCTGGTAATATTAAAATAAGTCAAAGGTCTTTTGAAAAATGTAAACCCTAGTATGTAAAATTAATAAGCAACGAATATTTTTTTGTTGTAAAATGCATGTTCAATTTTGTTATTTTTATGATGTTTTTCGATATATACGTTGTACTTTGCATACTAACATGATTATGCAAGAATATGGTATTAATATGCCACCTAAAACAATAAGGGATTTTATTTCAAGTTTGTTTTGTGAAAGATCTAATGGTAAATTGTTTTATTTAAGTTATTGTATTTTTGGACAATGCACTAGTTGTAGAAATATTTCATTCTTAAGATTTTGTATGCATGAAAGTGTTGATAATGATTTTGGACCAACCCTTGCCCCTAACCTCTGTTCTAGCATGCCACCACCAACACCCTGAAATGATTTAAAATCAAAATAATTGGGATTTTTCCCCATAACAAACTCTACATATAGTTTCCTCAAAAAATATAATGGGACCTCCAAAAAAGCATGTGGTGGATTGTCAAATACCATATACCATCGATCCCAAAAATATGCACTCATCTGTGGGTGTATACACCACCTCATAGATATTCTAGATTTAGTGTTAGGAATGGGTTGTTGAGTATTAGGGTTGATAAAATAAGGGGCTAGATGGGTTTTTGTTATTTTTAGGTCTAAAATTTGTTTATATGAGAGACCATTCACATAAAATCCTCTCATCTCCTCTTTATCTCATTGATTCCTATCTAGGTCAGAATCAATAGTCCTAATGGCATCAGCATCACATGTGGTGGAATCAATGCTTCATTCTGCATATCGTTGATTTGGTTTTGATTGGATGTCACATGTCCATTGATACATGCTCGCAAGTGAGCCTCGTCTAATCCAGTGGGTGGTGGAGGGGGAGGTGGAGGGGGTGGAGGTGGAGGCAATGGAGGTGGAGATTGTTGAGGTGGTGGATTAATTATATCATCAATGTCAAATTGATCCATGATATTGTTAGGGTTAGAAATGATAGATATCTAACAATTAAATGTAGATTTAATTAATAAACAGAGAAACTAAAACACGCACAGAATAAATCATAACACAAAGGATTTAGCATGGTTCACCCAATCCGGGCTACATCCACCAAACCGCAGCCATCCAACACTTTTATTATCCAGTACAAAACTTATTACAATCTTGCGAATAATCACGTTTTTCATCATACTGTAACACCCATCCAAACCCCTTTTTAACAAGCTTAGAAGCTTCCAGATTTTGGGTTCTACAAAATTGGATTTTTCCTTTTTCGTTGATTTTTTCCTTTTTTGGTGATGACGCGAAAAAGTAGGAGGATACGTGTTGGGGTGTACAGTATACCATGGGCTATACAGTATAGCATGATCAGTCACCACATACCAACAATCTCCCACTTGGAGACTGAACAACCTCCACACCAACACAATCTCCCACTTGGAGACTGAT
>VDFB02226945.1:0-12719 GCA_007258455.2 Sequoia sempervirens | reverse complement strand
CAATTGTTAATACTTAAACAAAATCTAGTGATTTTGTCCTAAAGTTCTTTTTAAGCCCTTTGTAGCAAAAATTGAAATGTTCTTTTTAGAGTCCAAAAGAAATTTAGTTGATCCTAAGTATATGAAATATAACAATTTTTTAAGAGAAATTGTGAATTCTCTAAGAGTGTTAAACAAACACTAAAGTGTTCAAAAACACCTGGTATCATGAGAAAGTGATGTCATTGTGCCTCCACTAGATTTCCTTCCTTCACCTTGAATAAGCCAAGCTACCAAGAAACCAGTTAGAACTGCAAAATAGAGGTCAGGAAATCAATTAATAACCCAAATGATCAGAATAAAAAAAACAAATGTCATAAAAATTGAGATTTCACTTTTTCCTTTACTCCATCGGAGGAACTTGCACAGGTGGTGCGGTTTGAAGAACCTAGTGATGCTATATGGTGCCACTATTTCGCAAGTGTCACCAGAGCAAAAACAAAGAGGATGATGGCATTTGTTTTTCCTGGTGCTCTTTGAATTTGAAAATTTTAGCCGCGGTGTAAATAGAACCAATGGTGTAGTTTAAATTTTGAATTATGGGTGGAAACACTAGATTTTGTAGTTTGGAATTTGAAGCAGTTGTTATATGGCAAGGCTGGTGGAGTAGGGTTTTGAATACCAACATTGGCTCTGTTAATGGTGCACTTCTCTTGTAGAAACCAAAAAAAAAAAAAAAGTACATAATTTTTGATAAATACATGATCAGAAAATGAGATCTACCCTCCTAGTGCCAAAATGTGAAGACCAATGTCTACATTGATCAAAGATTGACAAATATGGTGTTAAATTAGTCAATTTTGAACAAATGAGATAATATCCCTCCCCATGAAATTGTTGAGAAAATGTAAAGGAAATAATAACATTATTAAACTAACATGAAACTATAAGTAAGATAAGCCTGAAATCTGTCCCTAAACTACTCAAACATCATTCCATAGGGGGATTGGTGCTACTTTGATGTAGAAAGTAGCCCTTTCCCAACCCCTTTTGATAAGCTAAATGATGAAATTTCTTTGAAAATGATATGGATTCAAATGACTGAGATTATGCAGAAGATTGTGGAGTTGTGGAGGATTAATGCAATAGAGGAGGCCTCTATTTATAACTAAGAAGGATGGAGGAATGCAAAACATAGAGGATGTGGGACAGAACATGAGCCAATGACAAGATTCCACTTGTCAAGATGTGAGAGGATGAAGGTTGTGCACATTTTGATCAATGTGCCAAAGAGGGGGAGATTTGAAATTCAAAAGATGTCTTGTTGGGGGGAGAAGAGAGGGTCTTAAATGCCAAGTGGGAGACATGTAAGAAACAATGTAAGAGGAGTTAATGCCAAGTTGGAGGATAAGACACGTGGGAGGGAAAATTCAAATTTGAAGAATATTCCATCTTGATGCACTTTTTGAATGAAAAGGAGGAATTAATAAATCAATTAAATTGATTTATGTGCACAAGTTGAAAAAGCTAGAGAAAAGAGGATTAGGATTAAATTAATCAGGATTTGATTAATTTAATAGGAGATTAGGTGATTTTGACTTTTGACTTAGAGTTTAGGATTAAAATAAATCAAAATGAGAAGAAAATGATTTTAGATTTAATTAAATAAAGATTTGATTTATTTAATCAAAGAGGATGATGTTAGTGTTAAATCAAATAAAGATGAATTTATTTAATTTAAATGGATGACTTTAGGAGATTAATTAAATAAACTTGATTTATTTTTAAAATTAAAGAAATAACTTAGGATATTAATCAAATAAACTTGATTTATTTAATTGATGGGCGAATATGATTTAATTAAATATGAGGAATGCATGATGTCAAATTTGCATGTCTACACTATCATCTCTCTACTCAGTGTATTAGTGTGCGAGATTCCACATTTCCTTAAGAAGAATTTTTTGGTGTTTTATTTCTAGAGTTAGTCTCACTAATGTCGACAAAATGAGAAATTGAAGAAAGATTAAATTTACAAGGTGCATGTATTGGGAAGTGTGTGTATGATTGGAAGTTTTTGTAATTAGGTCCAATTCTTGGCCGACCTAATATATGATGTGTTGAGAATATTAAATATACATTACAGATGTTAGTTGGATCTATTTTAGATCCATGCTAACCTAAATTAATTATTGCACATTTGCTTGCATGTAAAGAGGATTTTGAATCATGTGTGGTGGTGACAAAAGCTATTTTGGATTGTTTTCATTTACATATAATTAGTCTGGCCTAATTGATGTGTGTGAACATATTTGGGTATATATATATGAAATATTTTATAGTTGAATAGATAGAGATGAGTTAGCATAAATGATATATCAGGTGTGAGTTTCTCAAATGATGTGAAAATGTGATTTTAGTCGTAAAGAGTCAAGAATCAGAGTAGAGTTGTTGAGCAAATGTTAAGCAAAGTAGTACTTGATATTTAGAGCTTTAAAGAAACTGAAATACAATACAAGGAAGGTTCAATTTGTACCAATTCATACTTTGGTAGTGAGCCATTTTTTTATTGTATTTAACTTTGGTTGTGAGCCTTACAAGGATAGTGTGTCCTAGCAGTGAGCCTATGTAATATACTATATTTGGATAAAATATATTGTGACCCAATCCTCACCATGGTTTTTCCGTTTTTGGGTTTTCCATGTAATAATCTTGGTGCTCATGTGCTTTTTGACTTTGTGGATGATTCATTCTTTCATTCTTTATTTTAGTTAATATCTTTTGGTGATTTGATAAGTTGTGCTCAAAAGTTTAATAGAATTCTCATTCAGCCCCCTCTTAGTATTTTGAATGTTCAACACACTGGTTATTATTTCAATAATATTTTTCCTTACACTTGTAATAGTCTATTTTCTTTAACACTCAAAATACTGAGAGGGAGTGAATCAATATTCTATTAAACCATCCAATTACTAACCATCTAGTTTCCAAATCATACTTAACAATTATAAGGAATTAAAGCATGAAAAATCCATAACACACACAACACATGAACACCAAAATTTTTTACGTGGAAGACCCAGGGAAGGAAAAGCTATGGTGAGGATTAACTCACAATATGTTATAACTAGCTATAATATATTACAAAAGGGCTCACTACCAGGAGGACTCACTATCCAAGTGAACTCATTGTTCACGAAGAAAAGAAAGATAGAGAGAGGTGGCTTCATAGCCAAAATTTGAAATGAGAAAATTACATCTAACATATTGGATTCAGATCCTTTGAATCTCATTACAAACTCTAATCAACTCAGATTACAAGTCTCTTCTCTACTCTAAATTCACACACCTTTTCTCAACACTCCCAACTTATTCTTACAATTCTGCAAAACTTCATATCATTGCTTTTATTTGGATCATGTACACATTAGATCCTCTCTTCACCAATTCAAATCAACCTTGTATATGTACTAAACTCCATCACAAACATCAATTAGGTTAGCTTGATTAGATGTAGCCTTAAATTATATAAAACATTCCTTGTCGGCACCCAATTGAAACCAAAATTTCCTTTTCACCAAAAACACAAGCAATATAGGTCGGAATGGACCTATAATAACTCCCTTCATCATATATTTAATCTTATTAACTCTTTGCATACCTCAAGTTGTCCAAGATAAAACTAAAAAGTAAAATACTCCAACTAATCATCACCATAGGATACGTTAATCACAAAAAGTCACACCAACTAGAAAATATAATGTACTAACACCTATTAACCTTTTCCAAAAACCATAATTTCTAACTCATATCCACAAAGAAATGCATACCATTTAGGCAATAGTCAATACACAGAAAAATGTGTAAACTATATTTGCCAGAATTTTGTTACTTGCAACTTTTGAACCTCTTAGTCAAAACAACTGAAATTTTTCAATATGATGTGCTAGTGATATTCATGAACAACATACTAAAACCACAAAAGTAGATTTGATATGGTGAAAAAATAAGAAACCAAATTATCGAGGGCATTGTGTGTTGAAACTACTAGTGTAGACATTCATCATACTGATTGACATCCATCATGTAGTGTTGACATCAATGATAATTAGTGACAACCTTCTTCATTCTTTCAACAATCTCCCCCTTTTTCATTAATGGAAACATGTGCCCAAAAAAAAAATTCTCCACATGTCTCTCCCCCTTTGACATCAAGGGTAAAGGTGTTGCCTTAAAGACATATGTACAAACAGAATTAGCTCCCCTTCAAGAAGCTAACCAAAAACTCCTAATACATTCGCATATGTATAAAGAATCTAAAAACATGAAAAATTAAAAGATATAAAAATAGAAATGTTTAAGATGAAGATGTTGAACCTTGAAGATTTTGAAGAATAGATTTCCAAGAAGATTTTCCTTCTTCCTAGCTCTTCGTCATTGCTGCAAAAAACTTTGTGTAGAGACTCAAGATCTATCAATGTTTCATCTCCTTCATCTATAGTACTGAGGGTAATATTTATCTTAGATATTTTGTTATTACTTGTAAAGGAACTTGAGATTTTTATGTGCTTTTCTTTTACTAAGTCCCTCAGCTTCACAAGTTTCTTGTTAATCTCTTCCTTCTGGCTATCCAAAGTGAAAAATATGTCATGCAAGTACACTATAGTAGTCCAGATCTTATCATCTTTGCCTAGTTCTAGATCATAATATTTTGATACATTAGCTATCTAGGACTCAATAGAGTCCATTTCATCTTTTACCCATTGTGTGGCATCCAACCACTTTATGCAATACAAAAATAGTGTTTTTACACCATCCTCGTAGGCTTGTAATTACTTCAGGCATTCTTCAACTTTTTTGTGTAGATGCAAATTTTTCTGTGATATCCATTAGCTTTTTTTCTTTAATCCTTGATTCAACCTCTATTTCTATTTGTATTTTCAATCTAGAGGCATATTCCTTAATGAAATCAAAACACAATTTGGAACTTTCTACTACAAGTAAAGATGTATCAAGATTAGTTCCTAGAATGGTCTCCTGTAATACCTTTACAACCTCACCTATTAAATCACTGCTCTTTTGATATGTATCAATGATTTATTTTCTTGTTGATGCACTAAACACATCACTTAGCTACAATTTGTGTATATGAGGTATTTTCTCTAAATCAACACTACCTTGCTTAATGGGCAACTACAACAATTGAGAAGAAACCATCAGTTGAAACTTTAACTATTTAGACAACAAACCTTCTAAAGGGTTACCAAAGGAGGATTCACCAAAGGGCTTGGGTAAATCCCTAGACTTCTTTTCTTATTTATTCTTTCCAGTATCATACTTTTCTTCTTCTTCTACCTTTTCTTCTTCTTCACCGAATATTTAATATTTATCTCTATCTTTATCTCCTTCATCCTTGTCCTTCTTTCCTTGCTCATCATCTTCATTTTTATCTTCTTCTCATTCCTTCTCACCATCATTCTCTCTCTCTAGAATCTTATTTTAATCTACATGCCTTTGATCATTAACTATATCATGCTTCTCACCTTCACCAATGTTTTATTTTGTATCTACTAAAGGAGCAAATGTCTCTGTGTGGCCTTTATCTGCAATCTCCTAAGTTATCAGAGGAATAGAAGTATCATCCTTTATTTTTTTCTCTCTGGTCCCAACAAAATCCCCATCCTTAGCAATTTCTTGCATTGGTTCATTTGTATTTGGAGGAGTATTATCTAAATTTCATTTCATATAAGTAGCACCTATGTTTTCATCTACTAGATTTTGCCCCTTGCTGGTAGAGGCTATGGGAATCATGTCATACTTCTGTGTAATATCAATAACCTTTTCTTTTGTTTCCTTCTACATTTTTTCAAGTTGATCCTGATCTCTTCTCATTAAGAAATTTTCTCTTCTTTTTGTTTTGAATTCTTCGCTAAGTACTTGGGCTAGTGTGGCCTTGTCAACTTCAAATAAGGAAAATCAAGTTTTCTCCATAGCATCTGATCTAAGCTTGTCCTCCAAATAAGGAAAATCCAATTTTCTCCATACCATCTGATCTGAGCTTTTCCTTCCTTTTATTTGCTTACTTTCTTCTTTTCAATAGGATTATCCACACAATATTAGAAAATTTATTCCCAATGTTCTCCATATCTCTGAATAATGAGTCCAACTTCATTAGACTGGGTGATCTTTCTAGAGAAGTCTTCTTTTTATTTTTCTTTTTCTTCTCTGGTTCTATTGTGTCTAATTTATTTTATTTCTTTCCTTCACCTACCTATGTACGTGTACCCAAAAGGCTTCCTTTTCCTTCTCAACTTCTTCATCATCTAAAGTATCAAAAATATCTATTATTTGTTTCTTTGAAATAGTGCCACTTCTTTTGATAATCAATGGGGAACCTTCATCCTCTTCTTCAAATTGTACACTCAATTCCTTTTCCCTCCTAGCTTTCTCTTTTATTATGTTTGATGTATCAATAGTGGAGGCTGTCAGAGTAGCTTTCTTTATCTTTCTAGGCCTTGTGGCCTCCTCCTCTTGAAGTTCTTCTATTATTGGAGCATTGTTCTTTGTTCTCTTTATTTTTTTGGAGGTAGAAACTAATCCATAGGGCTTCTGAGTACTAGTGGAAGAAGTTCTTCTAAATATTTTAGGTCTGGTGGTCCCACTTGTGCTTGTTTCTCCCTCTACTTTTTCTTTTAAATTTTGTATTCTTTCACCTATGAATCCTTTTTCCTTGAAATACTTATGTACCATTTTATTCACATTCCTTTTTTATCTCAGGCTTTTTCAGTGCCATGTGCACTTTCAAGGATTTCTCCTCATATGTTCCACATCTTTCTTGAGTAGGGTCCTTAGGACTATTCAATAATATACCAACATAACCATCTACTTCATTTTCAATGATCTAATATCCAAGTGGTTGAATCCAAATAGTTTTGGGTTCAACAGCTTCAATGATGCATTCATCAATTTTGACCAAAATGTGATATCATCTTGATATTTTTCCACCACAAACTTAGGGATCATTTCCCATTCATGCATTCTCTTCTAAAATATTACAAATAAGGAAGTAATTGCCTCATATTGAGCTTTCATATCACCAATTCCATGTATATGTTCAAATATTTGATGGGATATAGGCTTTCTTTTACTCCATGTAATATTGCTTCTTCCTAGAAGCTCCCTCAGAAAATAGAACATGAAAACTACCAAAGAACTAAATTTGAAGGGGTATTTCTTTTCCTTAGTTTGCTTCAGTTTTTCAAAAAGTTATTGTCAGAGCAACTCACACAAATCATAATCTTTTCCTTTTTCCACCATTTCATGGGATACAAGAATTATTGTAGAAAACACAAAATTCTCTCTATTTTTGTAGTATATCTTTTATCCAATAACCATGGCTACATTTATTACCATAGGATTTTGTAAGGTGTTAATTGTGAGAGCCCTTTGATCAAATGTGGTTACTATTAGTTCCATTACATCCTTGTTCTTTACAATTTTTTGCACAAGTAGGGGTCTGATGTGACAAAGTCCAGTAATCTCTCTTACAACTTCCTTAGCTATCAATCTAGGCATATAAGTCCATAAGAATTTATCACACTCTACTTAATGCTATTCTCACATACTTAAGTCCATCGTTATAGACAAAGCATGGAAATAACTGCCATACATCTAGTTTTTTCTTCACTAGGCCTTTATACTGAGGTTTGATGTTGAAATTATATCCAATTAGTTGACCTATCCACAAGTCTGTAAGTTTTATATGGTTGTATCCTTCCATCTTTCCATGGATCTATGCTTTAGTGTCCTTAGTAGGAAAAACCCCGTATGGAATACTTGAAAATGCACCAAGAAGGTTGTTCTCAAACACTTTGATCCCAGGGTATTTCTTGAATTTAGGTTGGGGTTTCTCACTCACATTTACCACTGTAGGTGTTTCCATCTCTATTGAATTCAAACTCCTTGAAAAAAAAAATCTATTTCAACTTTGGACAACGATTAATACCTTTTTCTTGCTCAACTAGAATTAGGGTTTGGATACTCTGCTTCTCAAATTTCCTTCAAACTCTTGAATTCACTTCAACTCGCAATGATCATTTGAAATGCATAAAATTTAATGAAATTGAAAAGGGATATGTATATAATCCCTCAATTCTTCCCTAAATTTGTATTTAATACACCAAATAGTAAAGCTAGTAAAACCTTTTATGTGTAACAACAAACCTTAAATCACTCTACAAATCTTCATATTTGCATATTTTCTTTCAAAGTCTTCTCCAAAAGATCCATACTATCCATCTCATATCTTCATGTTAAGACATGAAACATCATATCAGTAGGGGATTATGTGATTTTTTATTATTGCTCCCCCTAAGCCAATGCCTAGGTTTAATTTTGAGACGAATCATCTATAACAGAAGATGGTACTGATTCTTTGTAGTCTTTGATTCTTCCTTGTTCTTGGGCTCTTCTTTCTTTCTCCAAATATTTTCCATTTCCTTCTTTACTTCAATTAGATCAATCTTTTAACTAGTTCATTTCTCTTTATTGGATTGTCCTTAATTTTTTTTCTACAAAATCTAGTAATATGTCTAGGTCTATTACAATTGTTGCATAGGATATTTCTCTGACAAATATTCCTTTCATTCATTCTAGATCTGCATTGATTATCCTTATGTCCAAATTCATATTATCTATAGTAGTAACCATTGAAATATTGAATCATTCTACCACTATTGTATGCATTCATAATTTGACTTCTACATTCATTTCCTCTATGCCCAAATATCTTGCATGTAAAGCATTAACTAGTAAAGGATGAAACATTTTGATTCATTTTTCTTACCATTAAAATATGGGTACCTTTGATCATTTGGTTGTCTGATGGGGGGTCTTCTAGCATTGTTTCTTTGATTCTAGAACTTTCCATTATTTTTCTTGTCTTCAATCTTCTCTACATTAGGTATTTGATCTACATTTGAGCTTTCTCCTTTCTGAAGTCCTAAACCACCTTTATCTTTGGAAGCATTTTTACCTACAATTAACTCATCAATCATTGTAGAGTTTTTCTTGAATTTTTCCTAATGAATTATTTCTTTTTCTAGATATTATTTTAGAAATTTACTACTTCTTGTTCAAGCTTTGTGCATTCATCATTCTTTCTTTTTAACATTGCATTCAGATATTCCTCAATTCTCCTTTTTTCTTCCACATGCACTTTCAGTCTGATGATGTTCTCATTTTCTTGTTTCAATTATTCATTGACCTCCTTATATTTTTCTCTAAACTTTTTTATTTTCTCTCTCAATATTTTGACGTAGTCATTTTCTTCTTTAATATTTTTTGTAGACACCTAAAATTGACCGAGGACTGCGACTCTTAATTTCTCCATATTTCTTCTACAACATAATTAAAATAGTTGATTATGTCTATCTAACCAAATTCAACTAATGGTCACGATAATTCCATAGTGCTAATTAATTCAAACCTTCTATGCTTCTTAACTATTTAGATAAATAAATTACATTTGTTTTATTTAAATACGTCACTAATGTCTAATCTCCTCTTTAATTAAATAAATAATTAAATCTATTTAAGTAATCCATTATTCCATCTTGATTATTTAAATAAATAAAATTTATTTATTTAAATGCATCTCTAATAAGATTTTTCATAATTAAATAAATCTTCCATAATTTATTTAATTATTGCTCCATTTCTCCCATGAATAAATAATTAGAATTAATTATTTAATTATCTCATTTAATTTCCTCCATTTTAAATAAAATTAGTTATTAAAATGGTCTCATATTTCTAACTTCCACTTCTTTTAGTAAATAATTCAAAATAAATTATTTATTGTCACATAACTCCACATTTTTGAGTTAATTTTAATTCAAAAATGGTAATTTTCTTCTATAAATAAAGTAGTTTCTAAAATTATTTGATTTTCCAAATCTTTCTCTTTTTTTCCAATCTTTATTTCCCTGTCACATTTATTTTCAACCGTCGATTTGATTTTCTCAAATTGCATCTTGGTCACTCATTTCAAATTTTTTCCTTAACCCTAATTATGGATTGTCACACGCAATCTTGACCGTTGATTTTAGGGCATTCATCAACTTTTAATCTTAGTCATCCATCCAAAATTGCATTTTCTATAAAATGCCAATTTTGTTCTCATTTTGGAACTTCTTAACACTTCATCTTTTGCATACTTGATCGCATGGTCTTTGAATCTTAGGAAATATTGCATTCTTGTCATAGGAATATTTACATTTCATTTGGCATAAGTTAGACATAGTTTAGATGCTTACTATTTGCATTATGGCATAGTATTGCATGTAGTCATTTTAAATTATTCAACATTTGCTTAGGGCTTGTCATAGTCATTAGATTTCTCACATTAAATCTGAGGAAAACTTCATATTTTCAGCAAGTTGAGAAGGGCTATGGAGGTGATTCATTGAGGTTTTGAGGGATACTTGGTATAATTGTTCTTTTTTTATGCATTTTCCTCCATTATTCTTCATAGTTAGCTAGGATTTTATGTTTTATGAATGATTATAAGCTAACACCATAAAATTCCCTTAGTTATATTCGTGAACCCAACATTTCTCTTACAGATTTCCATACACTTTTTGGTCTTTTTTCTTTGCAGATATAGGTGCGGAATGCCACATTTTCTTCTTGTCAAGCCGCATTATCCATGTCGGGATGCATTCACTATTTTAAATGATGCATTCACTCTGCTACACTACATACACTTTTCTAGGCACTGCATTTTCTCGATCGCGATGCATTCGATTCCCCAAATGACACATTCAAAATTCACGATGCATTTGTTTCGCAACCTAACACATTTTTCTGACAGATTCCAAAGTATAGACCCATGATGCATTCGCTTTTCAAAGTGACGCATTCGTCTGGTATATTTTTCTTTCAAGTTTTTCTAATTTTTTCTAGATTTTTCTTTTTTCCATTTAAATAGCTTAGGGTTTTGGGTTACTAATATTCTAGTTTTTAGCTTGTGGTGAGGAATCTAAAATTGTTTTTTGGATTCTCTTATTACATTTCGAATTTCCTTAAGGAAAATGTCAACAAACAACAAACAACAATATTGCATTTACATTCATTTGGTTAAAATTTACTTGCATTTTCATGTCATTGGGTTAAAATGAACACAAGAATGCATTGAAACTCATATGGCTAAAATAAACTTGCATTATCACATTTCAAGTTAAACTTTAAAAAAGAACAAAGTGTCTTGTGTGTCCTCCTCACATTATCATTTGGTAATTAAAATCTACAAGTGTCTCCAATTTTTGTCACCTTGATGCAATAATCAAAGTATCCTCTCCCCTTGTGCATTCATGCGATCCTAGGTGTAAGAGAAATGGTTATTGCCTCTAGAACTTGGGCCTTCCTTGGTAGGAAAAAGAACTCATCCCAAGGAAACTCAAACTGGAAATAGAGCTCTTTGGCTAAGCTACCCTTGACTGGTATATAAATGTGAATCCTAATGGAAAACTTAGGATTACGAGTGTGGATGTGTCACACAGACAAAGTAGGATTCCCAAAAACCCTGTTGAGTGTAATCTCTTCAGGGTAGAATCCATCCTTAATGGAGTTTAATCTTTGCCCCATGTGTGGCCACTCAAACGAGGGTCCTGAACTAAACACCTTTGTGTAGCAGCCAAAATCCTTCTATTTGCTAGCGCAAAAATGATCGTTGTGAAGGCATCCACATCTTCCCAGTTTTTGGTAGAGGTGATCAATCTTCCATGGGAGTTTCGTGGGGGTTGGAAGCTTGGTTGGTCTGAGAAGTAAGTGCATTATAAGGGGGAGCCCATGTGGCCAAGCTTTTGGATTCACACACCAAGAATATGTGGCTGGGAAAACCCACATGGAATCTAGCAAATATTGTCCTGGCTTAACCTAGGTTTGTGTTTTTCTTCTTTGTGACTATTTACACACTCAAAATATTGTGCATTTTTAAGCATTTTCTAGACATTCAAACAAACAAACATTGTCACACAAATCTAGAAACACTCTTTCAACTTGAAACAACTTCAACATTCAGTCAAAATTCCAAACAAGTTTTAGCCTGCGACACATTTGATACTTTCCAAACTACATTCGCTCTAACAAACCACATTCACTTTTTAGAGCAATGCATTCGTCTGGGCTGAACCACATTTATTTTGCATAAAACTGCATTCACTCTGACAAATTGCATTCACTTTGCAAAACACCACATTCGCTCTGACAAACCGCATTCTCTTTGCAAAACACCACATTTGTCTATCTCAAACCACATTTGCTTTGTAGAAACCTGCATTCACAATACTGAGCTACAATTTCTTTCTGTAGAGCTGCATCCACTTAAAGTATGACAAATCTGCAATATTGAAACACATTTGAAACCTGGAATGATACATTTACCTACCAAAAATTAAAACATAGTTCCAAACTAGAAACCGAATTCAAATTTGAGCAAATTGTCATCAAACATCTTTTTTTAGAGGATCCTCTCAAAAACCAAATCAAAAATTTCTCAAAATTTTCATCATTTGCATCAATTAGTTTGCATTTACCCATAGGTTCATACTTGCAAATTTAGTTTCATCCTTAGACATCATCATCTTCATTTTGATTCATAAACTAGTCCTTGCATCCTCATTTCATTTTCAGATTTTGGATTAGGAAACATTACCCCACTTAGAAAAATATTTTCCTTC